>OMLF01012574.1:0-48037 GCA_900302615.1 Holocentrus rufus | reverse complement strand
CCCCCAGCCCCTCGATCACTACCACCAACATCCAAGTCCATCTACAGCTTCACCTGCTGAGTGCGAGGCGGCGGTGCATGTAATGCTTTCACCAGCTGCACTTCTCCGTCCTGCCATCACTCAGTGCAACTTTGTCATCCAGACGCTTGCTGCGAGACAGATTCATCACTCTGAGGATGGATTTACACCGGCACAAAAGAGCAGATTTGTAACCTGGACCTTGGCGAAAAGAGAAGGAACTAGATGTAAAATGTCACCTTTTGTTTATTGTTTGGTTAGACATTGATAAAGCTGTTTTTAATTGTCCCCCCTTTGAAAAGTTCCTCTGATTAAATATTTTGACAGCGCTGGTTAATTCAGAGCAAGAGCAGAGAAGACCTACGCAGACTTGCTGTAATTCAAAACCCAAATATATGCAGACAGAGACCGGGGAGAAACTTTTGTTTCAGAGCGCCACAATATTTACCCTCGATGCCGTTTCTAATCCTTGATTAAAACCAGGACGCTAACCTGTCTCGCCACCCACACTCAGGTATTTCTGGAAACCGGTGGGTAATCGACCCACCACCTACTCCACTTGGTTAAAGCCAAACTGGAGCTCTGTGAGTGGACGCATTCTCTCTCCAGCAGAACGACACGCGCTCACCATGAAACGTGAAGCTGAATCGTGCTTAACAGGAGGGCTGTTATGGCTCCTGTTGATACTCAAATGGCTTTGGCAAATAACAAGAGCTGACGCGTTATTTTAAAAGGCGTACTGGATTTCAACATCCACTTGCCACCGGAGTGCGGCGGGGCCGGGGGAGAGCCAGGTGAACGGGAGGGGAGATGGGTGGGACGGGGCGGAGTGATTCACCGGTTTCATCCCCTCGAGTGATGCCTCTTTTGGGTCGCTGATTGGAGCAGACTCGGCTTTGATAATGGAGCGTAAAAACTGATCTACTGTCAGTTTTTCCCCGGAGACGCCCCTGGGTTCCGTGACCGGAGGGCGACGCAGCTTTGATAAAAGGATTAAAAAAAAAAAAAAAAAAAACTCCTCTCAAGTCGGTTTGGCCTCCTGCTCAACCTGTTCCCCAGCCTTCTTCTGTTCTTGGGCGGGGAGGCGAGGCCGATCCGTGGTCAGCCAGAGCCTCGGGGGTGATAGCGGGTGGATGGTGGCTGAGTAGCAGCCATGGGGGAAGCACACTGTCAGTCCTGTGATAGCCGTATGAGATTCCACATGCTCTGATGAGTAATTCCTCCCCTCTTCTCCCCCCCGCGTCCTCCCTCCCTTCTCCATCGCCATGTGGTTCGAGGCCCTGAGTCATCTTCCACACTTTCCCTCACTCTGTCTCTCGTCGTCTGCCTGTCTCTCTCTCTCTCTCTCTCTCTCTCTCTCCCGTGGAGAGGAGGATTCTTCCTCCCTTCGGCAGTGGCCATCCCAGAGGGAAACTCAACAGAATAGCCTCCCTCCGATGACTCATTCACCAACATCGAGAGCTCCACTCCACACCACCCGCTCTCCAACCCCCGACACCCCACCACACCACACCCAGGCCTGGATCACAGTCCTCCACGGCCTGCTGTCTCTCTCTCTCTCTCTCTCTCTCTCTCTCTCTCTCTCTATCTGCCTGCCTATATCACCATATGTATATTATGCCTGCTTGTCTGTTGCTGTGTCTGTGTTTGTCTCCCTGGCTTTCTCTCTGCCTGGCTACCATTTTGAACATTTGCCTCCTTCCCTGTCAGTTTTTTTTTGTCTCTCTGTCTGTCTTACTGCTTACCTGTCTTTACACTCCTGCCTTCCCTTCATGTCTCCTCTACCTGTCAAACTTTTAGTGCGTTTCTACCGGCCTATATGTCTTGCTGTCCGACTTTCCTTTGGCGTGCCGGATGGCGCCTGCCTGTCTACCTGTCTGTCTGCACGTCTGCACTTCTGTCTCTCCTCTTTTGGTCCCTTGGCACAAGATTGCAAAGTCAAAATACTGAAGGACGTGGAGCGCCGATTCCCCCGTCTGCATGCTAAACTGCGAAGACTTGGGCAGAAATATAATGACGCTGTAATTCATAAGCCTGCCAAAAGGAAACATTGGTATTGTTAGTGGAGAGATGATTTTCACTCTGCCTGCGCGGAGCGTGCCCGCCCGGGCAGAGTTCACCACATTCCCACCTTCTTCTTGTTAGCACAGATGCTAATCAGCTGTCCGACTTTTGACAAAACCGTCGAAATCTTCACTGTTGTTGCTGCTGAGTGACGTGTGCGGGCTATTATGAGAGTGTTTACTGCGCGGGGGTTCAACAGTTCAGCGAGCGCTCTGATCCCTCTGCTGGGTTTTTGAATCTTAAGTGTGCATCTCAGTGACCAGCGCTCCGGCCCTGCCCTGTGACAGGTTGTTGACGTGAAGCCCTACACTCTGTCTCGAGATCCTCCGCGTGTTGCAACAGGAGACTTGTTGACCATTGCAAGAGCAATAAGGATTTTTAGGGGCATTATGACTGGGTTAATAAAACACAGCTGCCCCTAAAAGTCCCTCACTTTTCTTGCTGCCTTTTCTCTCCCTCTGCCTCCCTCCCTTGCCTAATCTCTCTACATCTCATTCCAAAGTTTTGAGATCAAACTGCACCACTTGCTGGCTCGTGAAGCGAGATTTGGGTTCATAACTTTTGGTATCAGTGCAACCGTAGCTGAGGAGCGCGGCAACAACCTGAAGTGACCAAGACTTCACAAGTTTGAACCGTAAGCGGGGCTGGGTCACATACTTCACACAAAGCAAGCATGCTTGCCAGTATTTATGAATTGTATATTTATAATGGCAAAGTTTTATTGGGATTTGCACTGACGTTTTTAAAGGGGGTCGAATGAGTTCAGCGCAGAATTTCCGAGAAGGAGGGCTCCCTGTGTTCATTAGCAGTTCAGCTTTCACAGAAGAGGTAAACACAATCTGAAGCTTTCAGAGTTTCCCATATGATGCTTACATACCACTACAGGCCATACTTATGCGTTTACTGTTATGTTTAATTTGAGAACTTAGCGAACCCCTTGACCCACAACACAAAACAAACTGGGAAATGTAGGAAAATTCTATTTTAAGTAATCTTATAACCCTGCTAACAAATGGTGTGAGGAGAGAGAATATGAGACAGCCGTGGTGGAAAAAAAAAAGATGTAAGCAACACTGTGCAGCAAGTGGCGAGATGAATCCAATTGGGCCTTTTAAACAATGTGAAATGCCACTGAGAGAGGCTTGGCAGGCAGTAGCAGCCAGCACTGTTTAATATCACAACTTTAATCAGCACACTTGGTGACTATCCCAGAGCTCCCCGTAGCCATGCTGCTTATTCAAACCAGGCCCATTCCACCAAGCCTCCCTTACTAGGCCCTCGGCTCTCATACTCTCACTGGCTCTCACTGGCTCGTACTCTGGGACAGCATACATGGAGAGCTTTTGGCCGGAGTGTTTTTATCTGCTTTCTGTGATGTGTCATCGCGCTTAAGTGGGCTACGCTGTGCTGATAAATGAGTGGATCTCTCTTAATCTGAGGTGTGCCTGAAAAAAAAAAGTTTGCAGAGCTTTCATTGTTATGGACTCTTCTATATTTATTTCAAATTTATTTTATGATGATTTTTTTTTTTTTAACATCGGCTAATCTTTTGATTAATGGAAGGCAATAAAAAATGTGAAATCCTTTCTATGCATAATGTGCACCAGTGTTAGCTTGCTGTCTCCTGCTGAAATTACAGTATCGTTTACGATTAAGAGGATTTTAATTCATTCGTTTTCAGGGTTGACAGTGTGTCAACTTTCCCTGCAAAGTCGGGCAGCAACACCAAGGAATAGCAGGCTTGTAAAAACAAATGGGCTGCTAAACATAGGTGTGAGAGCTTAATTAACTTTTTTAAAAACCCGATTCCTGTTCATTAAGTAAAACAAACAGAAAGATAAATGTAATGATTTACCGCCTACTCTGATGGCCAGAGAAAGCCAGCCATTCCCATGACCGTATAAGTGTGTTTTAATAATCACGGAGGTCTTGTGTTTTAAAATAAAAATCCCATGCTTCAGCGAATGTCTTACCTATGTGTCACTTGCAGCATGGAGATGCCACCATAGCCATCCGTTCTATTAATTACATAAAGCATCTAGTGTCAGGATGCTAAATTCATTAGTGAGGTATGTATGGCATGCTAGGGTCAGGACAGATATAGAAACAGGCCTTCAAAACAACTTCTTCACCGCTTGACACACTTGTTCAACATAACAGAGAATGGGATTCATCATTTGCTTGAAACTCTACCTGTTCTAACTTTTTATTACTTATCTTCAAGGCAAGAGAAACACCCAAAGAAATTATTGATATTTGAGTTAAATTGCTCAACCAAACAGAGGTTTGGTGTAACTGTGTCTAATACACGTTTTCACAATGGATTTTCTCTGATTAGAGCCAAGATCACGAAGTAAACTTTATCTTGGAATCAATGACTATTCTTTTCTAGTAATCCAACTTTTTTCTAGTACTCAAACTTTTTCCCCCCTTTCATGTAATTTACTCTGTTTGTGGTCTATGAGCCGGAGAAGCCTCCAAAAAGTTTATGAAACTATTTATCAACAATTATCCCGTAAAAGGTTAGAATGAGGCCTAGCCGAGAAATGCAGCGCCAATTTTCCAGAAAAATGACATGTCAAAGCTGTACATCATAGCAGGCTCTGCATCAGGGAGACTCTGCTCTTCTGTTGTGACAGTGTTGTCTCTTAACAGAAGGACTTATGTTTAAAAAAAAAGATAAAGATTGACCAATCAGAGTTTTTTTTTTTTTTTTTAGTTTCTTAATGAATTATTAATGACATTTATTCCATGGCCATCTGAGCCATAAAATATCTCTGTTTGAAAAGCACCTTCGTCATGTGCACGTTATTCCCCTAAGAGTTTTATTGAGTAGTTTCCTACCTTAGGTGTAGGCCCCACTGAAAAGTTACAACAACATTCATATTGGGACTTACAGACTGTCCGCGTATTCATAGTTTGTAGTTAAAGTGACATTATTGGACTTTATATATTTTTTAGTATTGCTATTCTTTTATGAATTTGTATCTGCGACACTTAATGGTGAATTTCAAACGACCTTATCGTATTCTAGGGTGTGTGTTTTTTCTCCTATGCTATCCGTGTAATATTCGTATTATATTTCTAACAAGGTCTTTATTTTTGCTGTTATATTTGCAGGCCCTATATCATCTTTCCGATATTTAAGCTCTAGGAGCACTGTAGTTATTTTTCATTAGAGAGTTCATAAACAGCCGAAGTGGATTCTCTAACTTGGTGGTCACATGAGCCAGAAACTGGGACTTTGTAGGCCAGTTGAATGAATTGAGGACTCACCTTGCCCGCAAAGACCCAGCCTCTGACACATCAACATCATCGACATCCTCGTCAACATCATCATCATCACGATCAGAATCACTAACAAGATCGGGGGTCACTACTTGGGGGGAAACCTATGATCCAAATGTCACCACGGGTTATTTTTTTTCTTCGAAAATAGCTGCAAAACAATTCACTTCACGGGTTAGGAAAGCAGTGAGCTGCGTTGCGCTGAGCAAACCTAAACAGACCTATTGATCTGCTGTTGTCTGTCAGTGTCTGGAGAAGAAGGTGATGCTGCCGAGGTATTGATACCTTATTTCTCTCCAATGTCACACACCCATCACACACGCACACACTTACACACAGAAGCGTACCGGGGCTGGTGTCCGCATCCCGTGGGCAGCTGGGGACTTCGCGTAAAGCACCGACTGAAGCACCGTCCGTCTGTCGCCGTCTGTCTCTGCGTGTCTGGAGCGGATCGCGACTGCCTGCGAAGTTGAAGTTCACCGTCCATCCACCACCAACACCAGCACCGCCGCCCCTGTAAATATCTGATCACTTGGGTGTTGCATGCATCCCAAATTGAGCAAGATTATCCTTTGGGGTAGTGGGGGGGAGGGCGAATTGTCTTTTGAAATACAGTCCCCCTGGCCTTTCCTTTTCCCCATGTCCAAGGAGAAAAAACAAGCAGACGCAACAGTGTCGCGCCTTGTGCCAGTCCCCCCCTCTCCACCCTCCCTCCTCCCCTCCCTTCAAAAAAGCTTCAGCGTTTCCCACCGAGAGACCCCCGGTGCGCACCCAGCACCAAGCCACAGTCACCCAAATATCCATTCTGGGAAGAGACCAGACAGGGGAGAGAGAGAGAGAGGAGCCGCTGGCGTTCCTGCCATGTTGCAGCCTCGATAATATGGTCAGTATATTCCCAAACAGCTGGAGGGAGCTGATATATGGTGTTGCGCCCTGGCGTTGGGCCCTCCCCAAAATGGACTGGTGCTAAGTGGTAACCTGGTTATTTTCAGCGCGTCACTCCGACTCGTCTCCAATTATAGGTTTCCGTCGCTGCGATTTGGGGCGCAGCAACGTCTCCCCGTATTTCCAGTGATTTCGAGTGACCATTAAAAAAACGGCTAAGAGCACTACTCAGAAATGTCCCAGCATGTATGTTTGCCTTTAACTGCACACATTCCTGCGGTGCGTTGGCTCGCCCGTCCACATGCACTAGATAGGCAGCTGTGTTGTGCTCAGTTGTGTTTCCAGAGGTTCTTGCTTGAATCATCTGTAGTTCTCCCAAGGTGTTCCCCCTTTCTTATGCAAGATCGATGTGGATGAGGCTACAGCCCAGGTTAAAACACCTCTCCTTGTACCTCTCTGACCAGCAACATGTTAGTGCGCTGCGACCCCTGGTGGCGACGACGTGCCATGCCACTGTGGTTTATTATAACTTCATTACAACATTTATCAAAAGCAGCCTCTATTGCTTTACTCTAATCGCCGTCTGTGATCACTTGTAAAATGCTTTTTGGGGATAATCAGAGCTCGACTGTGGGCTTTTTCACACTGTATTTTGGGTGGATTTGCCCTGAAGTGAAGAATAATATAAGGCCGTTTATGCTATTTTATTCTATTGCATTCTGCTGTAGACCTTTCTGTTTTATTCTGTTCTTTATGTTATTAGGTTGCATTCTATTCTATTCTATTCCTTTCTGCTATTTTGCATTCTGCTATCCTGCTGAGTTCTTGCTCTACTCTGCTGTGTCATCATGCATCATGCATTCTATTCTGTTCCATTCTATTCTAGTCTACTCTGTCATATTGCATTCTATTCTATTCTGTTGTATTCTGTTCTATTCTATTGAGATCACGCCCTACTTTCAGTCTGTGTGTGGTGACGCTCTCCTTGCCAGCAATGTCAGCTGCGTCAAGCTACACAGAGTTCGACGGAATAATGACAGCGACATTGCCTTCACAATAAAGGTCCGGCTTGACCTGGAGCCGGACGCCCCATTTTTTAGCCAATAAAGGACAATCTAATATACTGTAGACCTTTGCAACACACCTGCTCTGACCCTGAAGTTATGTGGCTCCGGTTTTCTGTCTAAGCCTTTGCACTTTTTTTGGAGGGCCTGCATTAGGCATTGCACATAGCTAGTTCTACTTATGGACATATGTGGTGCTTGGAATTTAAATAACAACCAGCAATCTTATTATAGTCATATTACATATTCGTTCTTAAACTTTTCATTTCAACTTTTACACCACACGTTTTTGTATCACACAAACACATTGGATCTTATGTTTTATTTGTTTATTTAGTTGTTTAATTATACAGCGTAGATTTCCAGGAGCAATGCACATTAATAACCTTTTCTTTGAATGTGCCACTTTAGCCATCTGGGCTATTTTCAACTGCAGTCCCTGGGCAGGTGTAATAGGGGCAATTGAGGGTTTTATTTTGAAAGTGTGACTGAAAGTCTTGTTGTTTTCATTATTATTATTCTGGCTGACTTAACACTGATGACAATGTCCGATTTGGCATCTCATACAGGAACAGCAGCTTCTCCCAAACAAGATCAGCATTACTTATTACTCCTGCAACAGCAGTTCGGATGTTTATCACCATTTTCACAATTTCATTAACATTGGAAACCCGTCGGTGAGTATTTGCGACTGTTCATGAATGTCACTCGACTATAAAGTGCGCATTAACTTCTAGCCGGTTCTTGTCACCGTGTAGCCTTTAACATAGCCTATTAAGTCCGGTTTCTTTTTCATTTGTCAAACAGCAATTTATTCAGAATTATATAGTTTTGAGGATTTCAGATGTTATGAAACACTTCAGAGCAGAACCACCATTTGTTATGGCTTCTATATGTTATTGCTGGCGAGGACCAGCTACTAATCAAATACTAAATCACATGAACTCAGTGTTCAGTGGTACACCAAATTGATTATTAGGCCTAAAGATATGACGTCAGCCGGCGATGAGCAACTAAGTCAGTCGACTAGTGCAGAGCAGATGAGTGTACATTGAAATACCTTGAGGACTAAATTAAGCCATAAATTATAAAATAGAAATTCATGGTTAAAACTGCCTCCAAAGTGGGGTCCGGGGACCTCAAGGGGCCTCTGAGGGGTGCTCCTTGGGGTCCCCAGTAAAACAGGCTTATGTTGCTTTTCAAAACAAAGTTCCAAGGTCTTTACAACCAAGAAAGAAGAGCATGATAAAATAAAAATATGGGAAATGATATAGATCAATAAAAGAGAAAGAAAAATGAGGTTAAAACAATAAAAATACTCCCAAGCCATAGAGATAAAACTAATGGAATCAAATGACAAGGCCATGATAAAAATGAAAGTCAAAGAATATAAAAAAGGCCTTATGATAAAAATTGATAAAAAGTTTTGAGAAGTTATATTCTGGGAATGATACCGACTCTGCCAACCTGTGTGCAAGCTTTTTTATTTCACTTCCTGGAACTTAGAACTATAAGAGAAAGCATAAAGATGGCTGTTTCGATCAGAGTTTCACTCTTCCCACTGTTATCATCTCACCTACAGCAATAAGCTGTCACGCAGTTAAACGTAAATAATAACAGTCATATTTTCAGATGGGGTTCCTTATAGACAAAACCTTATCCAGTGGATGTTTGTGGTCTAGACATGAAAATGCTTGGAGACCCTGACCCACAGGGTTGCTGATTTCGAGGCACACCTACACAGTGTCCTTGCATCAAGAGCCACTTAGGATCACCTCTTTACCTCCTCTGCCCCCCACCCCCTCTCTCTCCAGTACAGTGGGGCCCACAGGCAGCGGATGTGGGTGGCGCCCAGCTGCAGGTGGCCCTCTCAATGGTCTCTCCCACCATGAAAGCAGTGGTGGATGCCGTGTGGGCGGTGTGGAGCATCGGGGCCTCCATCTATGACTACATCCACACCAGCGCCATGGAGGAACGCATCCACGCCCTGGAGAACGTCATCACCATCCACCAGTGTGTGATCGGGCTGCTGTCCGCGGGCGTGGTCATGCTCTTCACCTACATCCTCTTCAAGAAGATCTGAAGGAGTGTTTGGGAGGGTGTAGGCGGGAGGCGGACTGAACCTAAACATCAACCAGTCTAACAAAGGGGAATCCATAATGACATTCTGGCTCCCAAGGTCTGCAGCTCTTTACATGCTGTCCATGGAGGCCAGGTGTATTTTCCATAGGGGGCGGGGGGTGGAACAAAATGAGGAGGAACCTCAGACATCTATGGGTATTCCCTCTATTCATACAAGGTGATGGAAGGTAGTATCAAAGACAGAGATGACTGATGATGACAGTTGAGAATGTGCCATAGCAAAGACCTGATCACATGTAACAGGGTTCATGTAGGAATGACAGCCACTCTGTAATCCCTACTGTAACCACTCTGGATTAGCATGGGTGGATGCTATGGCAAACCTGATGTGCAGCTGTTTTGTTTATAAGGCTGAAGCAGGGTTGCCATGTCTACATGAACAGCCTTCAATCAGTGCTATAGTCTTTGGTCAGCATGTGAGACAAGGGTTTGGCTGATGTGGGTTTTTCTAAGGTGGTTACTGATATTTTTTACTGTTGAAGCTGGTGATGGGCAATGTTTTCTATGATTATTCATTGTATTTAAATTTGACTATTTTCATGCGCAAATTTCTCCCAGAAATTGTATTCTTAACAGGGTGGAAAAGTGAAACAGTATCATGGGGTACTAAAACTCTCGAGCAGTGGTTCTCAAACTGGGGTTCGGGACCCACTGGGGGGCCGTGAGATGATTCTGGGGGGGTCGCAAGATGATTATGACATAGGAAAACACATTTTTACTAGACAAAAGCATTATCGGGTTTATTTTTTCATATATTTTCTCAAGTTTTTGGTTGTTTTTCTGTTTATTACTGAGTCACTGGGGCGTCACTTGGTTTTGAGGGGTCACAAGTGAAGAAGTTTGAGAACCACTGCACTAGAGCACATCCTTAAGCCAGGATGAGGCAGACTATATTTTACCAACTAATACACCTGAAGCTGTTGAGTAGCTAAGAGTAATTGTCTATAATTATCCTCACATCGACAGTGGGCAACACTGAATGACCAATGTCTGATTTATAATGAAACGCAGATAGCTGCAAACCAATAGGCTGTATCGGTCTAACCCTCTGTGGAAACCCTACACCAACATGGTAGCAGTATTTGTCTGTGGTATTTCAAATTCCATTTACATTGACAAAGTGTCAGCTGATGATATGTGTTTGTCCATATAGCCTCAACTACACATTTGTCTAATATTCTGCAAAGGGATCATAACTGAAAATATCACTCCAGTGCAACTTCTGCCTTAACGCACCGCAACTTTTACACTTTTAAGAACCTGGTCGGTAGTGACTGGAAAGTGTCACGGTACTTTGATGTCCCACAGGTCTCTGCAGATGAGATGAACAAGAGAAAGAGAGATCATGTGACTGAGGTTTTATTTGGACTTTCACAGTGATCTAGCCTCCTGGCCTCAAGGATCTCTGATGAATCGTCTGTTTTTCAGTGGATAGAGGAGACCAGTGCCATTACACTGTCCATTAATTTTTAGTGTTTGGTCATGAGGCATCAGATATGAGAAAATACAGCTTACGATCCTCCTCTTGACTTAACTCACAGGTCTATATGTGTACTGTCGATATTGTTTGACTTTAAAGGTGAAAATAATGATCCACTTAAATAATGCTTTTCATTAACATCTCGTTATACCTCATAGTTGTCAAGTCACTGTAGATGTAAGTACTGTAGAAAACAGAGAACTGTAAAGAGCAATTCAAAGTGCCCTTAAAAAAAACACATTTGAATGTTCATGGACATTTAGTGTTTATATAGATGGCCATCTACTGAATTTAATCGTGTGTCTAAAAGGTTTTGTGGATGTGCTTCTATCACATAGGACATTTGCTGCTTAATATTTATGGTACCATTTTATAAAGGCAAGATTTTGCACCATTTTAAAGGCAGGCATTGACATTGCATTTTACTGGCTTGATTTTCAGTACCTATGAAGTCTGGAAATGTATGGTGTGAGATGAGAAGTTTATTATTATGTCACTATAAAATGTAAAGGCTATTTTTCACAATAACAATGTTAAAAAACTACCTTCACTAACCTAAAAAGTAAACTGTTTAGAGAAGTGGTGGGTCATTGGAATCTACTGCCATATATGGGCTCAATGCTCAAAAAAAAAAAAAAAAAAAACAATGACAGCTAGTAGCAGGTATACAGACATATGGTTGTTCATATCTGTGTATGTTTGTTATGTTGCTGTCCCAGAGGGACCACAGTGAGTGGAGAACACCTGAGAATGAAAGATTTTGTTTAATTTCATTACAACAGCATCAAGGTTTGTCATCTCAAAAATGCAAAATAAATGTGGAACTTTTGGAATTAAAGTCAAAATTCTCTGAACATGTGTCCAATGTCACTCTAGTATCAGACACAACATACTGTATATAAAATGTCAAGTAGGTACAACTTTTAAATTGCAGTGACAAAACATAACACTGTGCTGCAACTGCCAAAGAATCTGCTGAATTAAATGTAAGAACATTTTCTTCAACACCACTGAAACCTTAGAATGAAAATGGAAAGAGCACTTCCTGTTGGACAGAGAGGTTTAGAAATTGCAATTTTTACTTTTCAACTTCAGGAAATGAAACAAGTCATGTGCTGGCATGCAACCAGGTTTCCACAGAACCAGGAACATCGCCTGGTTCAAAACAGTTTTTGTCCCAGTGCTGGTTCTGTAGCTGCCAACCTGTCAAACATTGGGTGTTGTTATCTGCTCTCCATATAGACCCTGATCTACAGCAGTTATTTATGTGTTGAGTCAGTTGTAGTTATGTAAGTGGAAGGATCCACTGCAGGACAGTTCTATTCATATGTGTCCGGTCTGAAGTAGAGTATATTTGGAGATGAATCTCTCCACACTCTCCCCCTCTAGAAACTTCATTGCTCTCCAGTGGATCTTGCCACAGTTCTCAGGTTGGCCATGTGGGCCCAGCTCCTCCTGGATGTAATCCAGCCACAGATCTAACAGAAAAACAAACATCACCTTAGGCTGGACAGCTCCCAAAGAATGAAGCAAACCATTTTCAGCAAAATGTGAAAGCTGAGGTAGCACTAAGAACATTTCTCTGAAATAATACAAGTTTTTGGGCCCATAACCTAGATAACAAATTTAGCCCCGCTCTGGAACCCAGGCAAATGTTTTCTTTTTTTTTTTCATGTGGGGCCTGTCAAAGACAGGCCTTTGATCTGTTTTGTGTGTCTATCCACGGCCTAAGAAACCAGGACATGGGATTTTCTCAGTGAGTGGACTAAATCTGGTCCAAATATCATATCTACAAGCCACCAGATAAACACATCAGATTGAGACTATACTCAAAGAGACTAGACTGATTATAGAACAGTGTCTTGTGTGTTTGATCAAGCCACACTATGTGACTGCTGGACAACTAATTGTGTCTTATTACAGAATCAAATGATTATATAATTGTTAGATGTTAATTTTCCCCCCTTAGTGTACTGACATTGTTTTGTTATGATGGAAAGGTGACATCTACTCCTCAATGTGTCAGATGAATAATAAAATATTGGACTAGTGCTTCTCAATTTAAAAAACATATATTTTAACTCACCATCATCTGAGGAGCCAAACTCCTGCAGGGCCCTCTCATAATAGTTTCTCAAGTTGCTGATCTTAGGAGTCTCCTGAAAGAAACAACATTGTTATCTACGCCTCTGGATTCTCCTGGGTTTTCTATTCAACAATTAATACCAAAGTCCACTGTCTTCCCCCCGGCATTTGAACTGTGTGACACTCAGACTATCAGTTGAAACTAATACAAACGGGGGCCGGCCCACTTGCTCAGCATCAGCTCAAACAGTTTAAAAATCCCAAGAGTAGTGCAAAGAGTTCAAACTAATGTAGATGTAATCCACCTCTGCATAAAGCCACTGTATGTGTCAATGTTATTGAGCAACGAGCTGCTCTGAGACCCAAGTGTTGCTCCATCTGGCCATGTAGGCACAGGGGTTACACATGCGTTGTGACATGGATGGTTCACTCACTTGTTCCTTCTCAATCTGGATCATTCTGGCAAAAAATGCCTTGGACAAAGGACGGACTTCCTGTAAACTGAAGGAGAGAAAAAACAAACAAAAGGTTTTAAGCTTACAATCTACAAATCGTTTCTTCACAAGACAAGCTTTGTTTTTGTTTGTGATGCATCAGGTATCTCAAGAGTTTGAGTTACATTTATACTGAATTAAAAATGAGTACTGAAATGGTTAGTCGATCAATTATAATTTTGATAACTGACTTATCATTTTAGTCATTTATCAGGGACAAAATACTAAACATTTGCTGAGTCCGGCTTCACAAATTGATTTCTTTTCTCCATTTCTTTTTCTTTTTAAATTTTCTTCCAGGAAATTTTAACAAATCACTTTGGATTCTGGTAACTTGTGATAGGCATTTGTCATTATTTTTAACATTTTGTAGATTAAATGGTTGATCAATTCATAAATAGATTAATAAACAATGAAAATAACTGTTAGTTGCAGGCCTATTAATCGTGTTTCCTTTGTATTCTTCATCATTTAAATCAGGGAGAACTCGAGCAGATGAGATAACGTGCTACCTTATGAAGGTCTTCCTGGCTTTCTTGTAGCCTCCAACTGTGTATGACCAATCAAGGTAGCTCTCTTTCATCTCCATGGCAACAGCCGCCACTGCAGACAACCGACCTCTCTGGGAACAAACAAGAGAACAAACTGTCTGCAGGCCATTCTCGTTTAGTTGGCCAAAACAATGTACACACAATTAACCTTCTCTGTTTCCCCCGTACAAGTATTATCAAATGTAATGCTCTCTTCTCCTGATGTGTATGTGTGTGTGTGTGTGTGTGTTGTACACTGCACCAAAGAAGGGAAAAATAAGGTGAAGGGAAAATAAGGTGACTTCTGAGTTTTTCATTTCCTGGTGCCATTAATTTTTCTGTTCCACTTTTCAAAGGTCATAGGAAAACTTAAGTTTCCAAATGTGAAACGTAAATGTTTTTTTTTTTTTTTGCAAGGTACAAACTAATGACGCTAGCTTTCCCAAAACATATCTTATTGGCAAAATCATGTTTGTTCCACTGGAAGCCAAAACACAAAAGCATCCATTAGCATGTTTGATGGTAAACAGCCTGTTTCTCTCAGTCGTCTTTGAGGTCATGCAAAACTAAGAAGGATGTCAAGTTAAATGGATGTGCATTTATTTCTGACTGATTTTGGTTTATTTAGGCGAACTACCTCAAAGACCGCATCCGTCTCCTCAGGACTCTGGTTGGCCACGCTCCACCGGACCAGGAGCTGCCACAATGGTAGACTCTCCTGTTAAGACAGAGCAGAGGGTTTAGCTGAATAGAAACCACCAGGAGATACAGAGGCTGTTTGCTACTTAAGTGTCAAGTGTGTTTACACCCAGCAAAGCACTGAGCCGCTTGCATCCTCTGGCTCTACACGGAAGCGATATCAGTGTCCTACAAAATCTCCATCCACCTCTAGCCTTGCAGTCAACATTTCCAAACGTGCCGGGCACAAACTAGAGTCACGCTTGCAGAATCGGCCGCTTGGTTCTCCCATTTCATGCCCGGTTTGAAACAATGAGTAATGACTCAATATCCTGGCTCAGTATCTGTGTGACAAATCACCTTGCCTGTCTCCGAGCTGGCAGTTTGCCAACAGGCCGGTGTGCCTTTTAGGTGGTAGATGAGTGCACAATATCAAAAACAGATAAAAGTTCTGCAGCTCCTTTGCCCCCCAACCAAGGTGCTTTGACAAAAGCATAAACCGGAGGAAATGAAAAGGTTCAGCAACATTTGGCGGTAGAATATGGAGCCCTTTATGTAAACCAACACGGCTATAAGAGCTAAAGCTGCAGCCAAGAAGTAAAACTGCGTCTTACAGGGATGAGGTACAAGTTTTGGTCAGAGCAGTTATGCATTTTAGCTGTTGCATTCATATCATGCATATAAACAACACATGCAATAATCAGCATATGTGCTTCAGTGCCAAACAACATGAAAACATCTGATTTTTCAGCATACCAGAAGCATTCCCATGGGTGTTTGTAGTATTTTCCAACTGCTCCACTCCATGAGGCTGTGCGTGAAAGCCTTACATAATGACCAAGGTGACTGTAATCCCCATCACACAGCTACTTCTCAGAAGTATGATCTTGTGAAACACCCACCACACAACAACAATGACTGGCTATTCTGTTTGCTACTACAAAGCCCTGTGGCTGAGTCAAAGCGTGTATTTGTGGTGATACAGCAGCACTACAGAAATGTAATGTCTGGGAATGTGACCAGGAGAGCACAGAAGTAAAATGCTAATTCAAGGAGGATAGAAATTTAATTAATAGAAGCTGCTCCCAAGAAAATGGTATCCTGAGAATGGGAGAAAATGATCAATATCAGCTTAACGACGACTGAGGCAAACATTATGACAACCATCAGTTTTCTGAGGTGCTGTAGTGGGAAAAAAAATTAGGATTGGTTTACCATCCATCCATAGCCTGCAAATCTGTTAGAGTATGCTGTTAAAAATAAATCCTAGTAATTTATTAAACCAGGCCAAAATGCAAATCTGATTTCAAACAACTTATGATCATTCAATCAACTGTGTAAAAACAAAACAAAACACAAAGATTTGCAGGGTTTGTTTGTATCTGGAAGCTGCTTGAGTGCGTAGAGTTAAATCAAAAACCCAACATGTCTGAAACCAAACCACTTCAGATATGTGCTTTGCTCAGGCCTGCCACTAATAGAGCTGGGAGCATGGATGGAGGAAGCCATTTGAGGAAGTTAATATGCTGGAGTAGAGACTAATTGGGCCAGGGAGTTGGCCCACTTATACAGCGGTGCTGGTGACTGGTGTATATGTGTGTGTGTGTGTGTGTGTGTGTGTGTGTGTGTGTGTGTGTGGTGTGTTCAGGTGTCTCCATTCCCCAAGGAGGCCAGTCGTGCTAGTGCTGTGAGAGAGACAAGTGACATGATGTGTGTGTAACCAGGAAAAATGAACATACTTGTGGTGTGTGTGTGTGTGTACCTTGGGATTAACATGTGTGAGAGCTTCCTGGAATAGCTTGCCCACGTCTCCACTCCCCAGCTGCATCAGCGTCTGCAGGCTCAGACTCCACACTGTCACTGATTGGCTGTAGCGCTGCGTGGCTGCCATGGCAACCCTGGTCGCTCCCTCAGCATCTTCAGACGAGAGCAGGATGTGCAGCTGGACAGATGGAGAACATCACGTTGGGGGCTTACACATACCTGTGTGCTAGTAATGTATATCCTTTTTTTCCCTCCTGTTGTTTTGTTTAATGAGATTTCATTTGGAAATCACACAAAGACATTCACTTTTTTTGTTTATTACCCACTGTCCTCCCTGTGTACTGCACCGACATGAAAACATTTCAACAAGCAAAATATAACCCCCCCTGAACAAAACAAAACTTTATTTATATAGCACATTTAGTACAATCCAAATGCAATGAAATGTATTTGCAATAGGAAAAGTTATAAAATAATAGGATTTTTTTTTCTAATTTCAGTCCAGCCCGGTGGATTCAATACATATACATATAACAGTATGCAGGCATTCATCCTTAAAAATCATCTGCTCCCACTCCTACACACCTGTCACACCTACACAGATCCACACTATCTTTAACCATTCGCAAAAACAATGTCAAATCAATTGCCTGATCCATTCAAATTTCAGATCCAATACAATTCTCATGCAGCCAAGAGGTGATTTAAAGATAACGATGTGGCTGATTATCGGCTGATCTCTTTCGGTGACGCCCAAGGTGGGCATGCAAGCGCTCGGTTGCAGATCCAGAGCATGAACGTCAGTGGATGTGGTGGTTTGACCTCGCTTCGGGATTCTGAGCATGAGGAACCACGAGCATTCAGATGTCAATATTCATTTCCTTAGACCCATAAGACCTTGTGTTTCGGGGTTGTTTGGTGTAGCTGGTTCGGATTATGTCCTCATTCCTAACGAACCGCAACGCACTCCCCTTGGAAGAAGGATGTTCGCTTATTTCCCTGAATGTTCACTTATTTTGTGGTTGCAGTTGTTTGAGTCACTCTGGATAAGAGCATCTGATAAATGCAGAAATTGTAAATGTGAAGACCGAGACCTGCCTTTCCAGGTGCTCTTGGTGCAGTTATCTGGGGCTCGGATGACATTTTACTCAGGGAATAAAGACTCCAGAGTTCAATTGACCCAGACATGTTTAGTGTAAATGCACCTTAGAGACAGCTGACTGGTATTCATTCAAATGACACGCGGGCCAAATGTGAACCAAAGACATCTGTTAGAGATTTCACCGACGTGTTTTCAGTCTTACCCAGTTCTTGTAATAATCCTCCTTCAGCAGCGAGGAGTCGTGAGAACGCTGAAGCACTCCCAGCAGCCTCTCCTGCCTCTGTGACACACATACACACACACAGACACACAGACACACATCAGCCTTTGTCCCCTCACATTCAACCCACGGACATTTTTCTGTATTTATCTTTAATGTTTGTGCGTACGTTGTGACACTTGGGGATTTGAGCAGCTTTATTTCCGACAGGGCGATTACTGACTCACCTTTTCCTTCAGCTCCTGGACATTGGTTTTCCTTTTCAGCCTTTCCAAGCAGAAGGCCACGTAGCACGTCCACATCGGCTCTGGAGCAGAGAGCGCACAAACACGACAAAGTTTTGTTATCCTAAGATGTTTGCATGGATTCATTCCCATTTGACAAGGAGCATCCTGAAGAGTGAGTGCTTGTGTCTTATGGACAGCTTGTCTGCAGCAGCCTGGGAATACACCAGTTTTGTATTTATGGAGTGTGTGCAGGTTTTATGAAGGCAAATTTGAACTTTTTTAGGGGTAACAGGTAGAGATGGAATGATATGGTTTTTAAGACAGTTTCAGAGTTTACAAGAATCTGCAATTCGCTGAAGTTTAGCATGTCAACTTGTGATCCTGCAGTGTGACATAATAACCCAAATGAAGTCCATGTGCATGTGTTAGCACCTACCTGTGTTCAGGCTCTTCAGACCTTCCTCATAGACCTGACAGCAGCGCTCCTCTCTGCGGTTGATGTCGGAGGCCTGGCCCTTAGCCGTCTGCAGCTGCTCTCCCGCCCCCGCAGCATCCAGCTCCCTCCTGGCCATGAAGTCCCACGTCAGACTGTCTTCTGTGTACTTAGTCTGTAAGCTGGAAACAAAGGGAGGGTCAGGAAGTGTGTTCCTGCTTCACTTCCTCCATGAGTCCCATTTTAGTGTGTATGTGTGTGTGTGTGTCACGCAAAGAGAACCAATGTGTGTTTTCAGATCTAAGCAAAGTGAGGCCTTACTCTTGAAGGATGGAGTCCTGCAGTTCTTTGGTAAAGTCAAAGATGGCTGCGATATTCAGGAGCGAGATGACAAACTCAGCACCTGCAGAATAAAGACAAGGAGCTTAATAAGCATCACAAACACAAAGGCAACAACCAGATTTGGTCAATATGATGGTTAAATGTACTTTAAATAATGAAAAAAATCTTGAGAGTGATGCGTATGTTTCTGGAAAGTTAAATGTTGAATTGACCATATTTCAACCAGCTCATATTTAATAGCAATTTTATTTATGATATAACTTTTCTATTTTTCTACACAGGCCTGATAATGACAGAAAAAAACCTACCTTTGATTTTCTCTGTAGCGTCTCTGTACACAACCTCAGCAAGTTTACCACTCAGGATCTCTGGAGAGAACTCATATTCACCCTGGAAGGTATGAAGGGTAGGTGTTCAGACTTCAAATAGAAGGTGAGACGGTGTGTGTGTGTGTGTGTGTGTGGACGTTAAGTGTATACACTCACCAAGTCCATCTCAGCCATCTCCAGCTCCTTCTTCTGCTTCCTCAGTTTCTCAGCGTGCAACAGCTCCATGCGGAAGTACTGAAACAGTCATGTGAGACAATTACAAAACAGCATATTTGATATAAAACACAGTCTCTCTCCCTGGTGATCTGTGTTAAAATTTGAAATTCAGGGGATTTCAATATCAGATATTTTCTTTTACCTCCTGGTAGACCTTCTTGTCGTTTGGGTGGAAGCGAAGAGCCCTCAGAAACAGGTGTCTAGCACTCTCAGAGGACTCTCTATCCTCCAGCTCACTCTTGGCAGCCATGATCCACAGGGCTGAAGAGGGAGAAGCAAAGTCACTCGCCATTACTTCCATTTGCAGGAGTCACAATCATCCTGTTTCCCAAAACCGGGTGCTTGTTTGTTTTTTGTATTTTTTTCCAACAAAGATTCAAAAACTGAATTTTTATATTTCTAGTTCTACATATGTAGGACTGTAACATCCACACATTATGTCACAATGGATAAAATGATCAGGAGTGAAAAGTGCTAACTTCTGTACCTGGTTTGTCAGGATGGATAGAGAGCATGGCTGAGAACACCTTACTCAGCTGGCTCTTGGTGGCCTGAAATGCCAGACCCAGAAAAGATCAACTGTTAGCATGGGAGAACAGAGTTAGACCTGACTTTGTTGTGCTGAGAGCAAGTGATGCAACCGTTACATACCCATTTCTTACAGAAGGCAACATGTGAGATCCACATCTGCACATCATCCTGTGAGGAAAGAAGAGGCCCATCTGTTCACTCATTCATACATTCAGTCAGTGCAACACTGTGTGTGTGTGTGTGGTGGGGGTTGTTACCTTCCATTTCTTTGTAGCTCTTCTGAAGATATTATTTATTCTATGGATGATGGGAAACTCAATCTCTTCTCTTTTGAATTGGTAGTGTATGTGCTGCAAATGAAAAGCAAAGAAGAGGCAAATGAGTTGACAGTATTGAACAGCATCATTGACACAAGTAGCCAGAGTGTCTGCCCACGCTGGCTGGCACTGCAGTCCACACACTTCATTTTCCATGCATCTTTACCTAATAAACATAATCAGATTGGCACTAAGGTATTAAAGGCTAATGCCACTCATTTTAATCCTGACATTCCAGAAAAGGTCATACTTTCTTTCCTAGAACCTGGAGAACTAACACTGAATT
This sequence comes from Holocentrus rufus, assembly GCA_900302615.1. Lineage (NCBI taxonomy): Eukaryota > Metazoa > Chordata > Actinopteri > Holocentriformes > Holocentridae > Holocentrus > Holocentrus rufus. The sequence continues at coordinate 27,542 of OMLF01012574.1, read as the reverse complement.
TGTGGCAATGAGGTCTAAACTTTGGCACTGAATTACTGCCCCAAAGTGACGGATTAAATTTGATTTCAAGTTTCAGGAAAGAATGCTGCAAGTTCACAATCACTGACTGAACTCTAACAGGGCAAAGAATTAACATATTAATTCCTAAAATGGGTAGGTCTCTCCTTAAAAAAAACAATTCCCTTAAACATGATTCAAAAACAAACAATTTTAACATAAAATAAAATGAGGGACACTTACCGCTCTTCTCTTCTTAATCAGCTCTAAAACGTTGATTTCATACTGTCAAAGAAAATTCCAAAGTAAGTATTTAAACTTGACAATTTTGGCAGCTTTTGTGCTCTGATGTCTAAAATCTGGAGAGAAAGTTTGACAGTTATCATTGTTACGGCAACATACCTGTATGTATGCGATGAAATCCTCTTTGCTTATGATTAGCCTGTGGAGTTTGTATTCCAATGCCGTTGCTCTCTTGATTATGGATCTACAATAGGGAAAATTAATACTGATTAGCTTTGCTGTCAATACATAGCCACATACATGCCTGGGATCAGACATTGTTGTGCTTGTCTATCTGCTCACAGAAGGCTTAGCAAAGATGTCCTTGTATTAGCAAGTTGAAATGTAAAGGGAAACCAAAGGAAACTGTGTGGATGACTTAATAGCTATGTTTACATTAGAGTATTGTTTCTAGAATATGTAACAGGGAGTCCAGAGTAAAATGAAGTTATGTCAGTGAGAGAATAACATGGAGATGACTGTTCTGATCAGGTTTCACTCTCCCCATCAGTACAGTATCAACGGTTGCAGGTTCTCTGTCAGTTCATACTGAAATGATCTTATCCATAGTGGGTCTGCGGTCTAACGCATATCTGCCCTCAGGTCCATGACATGAACACCTGGCACGGGTTGCCTTACTTGATTTCTTTTTTGGTGAAAAGTCCCACTCTCTCCAGCTGCTCCAACTCGGGGATTCGATCCTCGATACGTTGTTGAACTATCTCCGCCATCTTGTCGATATGTGATTAGTTAACGTCAGATCGCCCAGTGAAAATACTGTGAAAAGACTTAGTGAATAAATTTACATGGAAGTTCAGAGTACCAACTGATAGAGCGGCTCATTTTCTCTTCGACACATGTGGGGAAGTTGTGATTTGCTGCTCTTCCGGTTCCGTTCCGGTTCCAAATAGTTCCGCCAGGAAACAAGCTCACGCACGCACACATACACACAATATATACAATATACAAACAAAGTTTTTCACGATGATGGCAAATAGACAAGAAAGCGTTTTGATACTCAAGAAAAATTATTCATTCAGAATAACAGTCCTTTAAGTCTTAAATTATAGATGCCTTAACTTGTAAGACGTATTTTACTGATAGGTCTAAATACTGTTGGTAGTTTAAACTACAATAAGGCATAATGCATGTTATTTTATAAGCTTATCATGTTTTTTAATGCAAACCCGTATTTACCAAGGTAAGCAAACTACAGCGGTCAGATAAATGTTGTGAAGTGCAGTATTTTCCTCTGACATGTAATGGAGGAAAAGCATAATTTAAACGTATCAGTTAAAATGAGTAATAAAGTCGTTATTTGGTAGTTCAGTCCAAAGTAGCATTAAATCTTTCAGGTCTCGTTATTGATAAGCCTTTATATGCATATTATAGGAACAGGAACAGGAGTTACTACATAGAGAAAAAACACCTAAAAACAGTAAGATCAGCTCACGATTCGGTCTACCATTGGCACACTACAAGTCCTAAAGAAATATTCGAATGCTTCTTTTGACCATTTGGGAGTTAGATAAATGCAGCGTCAATGAACTTTAGTCTTTGGACAAATTAACAGTGTACAGTCGAATGAAAAACAGTATTTGTGCGCTGCGCTATTGTAACTGTAAGATCCCATATAAATGTAGATAGCTCGATTTCCCGCAAAATCGCAGAAAGCAAGAGCGGGTTGTGTGTCATTTCCAGCTGCAAGCAGCCAATCACAGCTCTAGAATCGCTCCGCCCAGCTCGTATTGGCTGAGAAGTGGCTAATGCTTTGCTGTCCTGTAGCTACAAATCGGAGGAAACCAAACAGACAATAAATTATAGATACCTACTCAATTATTTGGTCCAAATTACTCAACACAACCCCCGACGTCTGATAGTATTTGATATAATTTTTGGTTGTTGAATGCGGGAAAATTCAGGCGTATTGGATTTGTTTTCAAGCCAATTATGCTAGCAATGCTAGCTAACTAGCCAGCATCTCGTCGCCTCTTCATTTTCATGGGCTTCTTCTGGTGAGTCAGTCTGCCAAGCAAGGCTTGTGCTCTAGGCAGCTGTGGCTAACAAATGCCATCAGCCAGGTTGGGTTGCTTTTCTTCCTTTTGTTTATATCCATTATCTACTACATACGGATTTGATTTTTGTAATCATTTTGGTGTGGGTGAAGTGGATGTATGCTACCCTTAATAGCCGGCTAGCCAAATGAAGCTTTAGCTACACTAGCTAACAAGCTAGTTAGAATTGTGCTGTTAGCTGAGTTAGCTCGATTGCTAACGTGAGCAGTTGCCCAGTACCCTCTAATGGCTAAGCTAACTTGCGGTGGCATTATCAAACCCCGTTGTTTTTTAATTTTTGTATTTGTTAATGTTTGTACTGTATTCTCATTTGTAGCACTCAGGTCATATTATGAGTGGGGCGAGTTGCAAAGCTAACGGCGCTGTGTACCCTGCCTCATCAGTAATGATGAACTCGGTGAAGAAGCCGAAGATGGAGCAGATTCAGGCCGACCATGAGCTGTTCCTACAGGCCTTTGAAAGTGAGATTTCATCACACATAAACTAACAATGCAATGTTTCGGGTTTTGCAACATCAAATGAACATACCGATGCATATAATAGCGTTTTTGTTACATGTTGAACTTTCCCTCTCTTATTTTGCTTCCCACATCTGGTCATGGCTTACAGGCCTGTCTAGTTGAACTTGGTGAAACTCACAACGGTACACTAGCTATTTTTCATTACCTAGTACCGCAGATAGAACTCAAGAGAGACGCTGGGAGCCATCCTCAGACAAACTTGAATCATTTTATTCATGTGAACAAAAACATACACTTAATGTATATTGTAGATGAAGCTTTCTTTGATGTGTGGGTGTACTTTGAAGAATTAGTCACAAGCTGGTAACATTTCTTGTAGTGGGATGTGTTGTCATCATTTTGTCTAACATCTTGGATGGACTTTAACACTGACAAATTGAATGCCTGGTATTTGATACTGCAGACTGATGCAGTGTCTTGTCCAAATGTGTTTTATAAAACACACAAAGACAACATTTGGTTTTCTCTTGATTTTTAGTCATTATACAAATGGCATTTTTTCATGCAGAGCATTAAAAGTTAGACTTTGGAACATAGAAGAATTTAAAGTAATTTTTCTCATTGCAGAGCCAACTCAGATATACAGATTTCTCCGCACAAGGAACTTGATTGCAGTAAGTAAATCATTCTACATATTATTTAGATTGACTAGTTACAGTGAGTCTGATAAATCTGCTTTTATTTCCATTTCAGCCCATATTCTTGCACAGGACGCTCACCTTCATGTCTCACAGAAACACTCGAACAAATGCCAAAAGGTACAACATTTGGTGACTTCTTATGGATATAGGTTATATACAGACACTGAGTTTTGATACATTTATTTATAATCTCACTTTTTTAATCCTAAAACGATTATGCCCCTGAATTCAGTTTGAACATGTATGCCTTCATTTGAATCCTTCTTCGCAGGAAAACATTCAAAGTGGACGATATGTTGCAAAGAGTGGAGAAGATGAAGGGAGATCAGGACTCTCAGAGGTAACCCAGCACAACAAACTCCTTTATAACTCATTTGTAACAATAGACATTTTTCCACAGCAGCTGTTTTGATATGAAATAGCAGGTAAACACAGGTGAACTAATGACATTAATTAAGGTTCTTCCATTTAAGTGTGATAGTCTTTCCAGTGAGCCAGCATGAACAACAGCAGGGCCCTGGCTATGCAGAACCTTAATGTCATTAGTAACACCTGTGTTTACCCTAATGTCTGAATGGCTGCTGTGAAAAAGTTTTTTTTGCTGTATGTAACAGTATCCAAGTGCACTTGATTTTCAGGGAAATCTTAACTTAAACACGAATGTAAATTATGCTTCAATCAACAAATCTCTGAACAAATTTGTTCACAAACATCTGAATATTACTGGGGAAATGAGGTCTCCAACTCCTCATCAGCTGGAACATTTGACTTTGACCTAACCTACATGTGTTTTATCTTTCTTTAGCTTGTCTTCACATCTGCAGCTAACCTTCACTGGGTTCTTCCATAAGGATGGTAGGCAGAAGATACTCTTTACCAAGTCCTTGTGTTTAGCACATTTGTATAAAGCTATAAAGTTAATTTGTGATGGCCCTACATTTTTTTAATGTTTTTAACCTTGATTCATCAAAGGCATGACACAAAGCTTATTTTTCTCTTATACAGAAAAGCCATCGCAGAATTCAGAAAATGAACAAAATTCAGTCTCATTAGAGGTGCTACTTGTGAAAGTCTGCCATAAAAAACGCAAGGTAAAGTATTACTCAGCCAAATGTGCATCTGCAAGGGGATACATGAAGAAAACCATTCATCAGAACAATTTATTTTACCTATTGTTAGACTTTCATAATGGTAGTGTTTGTGTTAAAATCCAGCTGCTTGCCTCTCTTTTAGGATGTCAGCTGCCCGATAAAGCAAGTGCCTACAGGTAAAAAGCAGGTGCCTTTGAATCCTGACAGTAACCAAACCAAGCCTGGCTCCTATCCATCCTTACTGGTGTCCAGCAATGAGTTTGAGCCCAGCAACAGCCACATGGTGAAGTCCTACTCACTCCTGTTCAGGGTGTCACGTACAGGGAGGAGGGATACCAATGGCCTGGTCAATGGAGAGGCCAATGAGAACATTGGTAAGCAGAACCTCAATCCAAACGGAATCACTTTGCTTCGTTTTATTTTATTTTTTTTACTTTGTTCGTATGGGCCAAAGTAAGATGTAAATTCAGGCCAGCTGAGGTGCTAGGTTGCAAGGACCCACCCACACTCCGTTTCCCAGTCTCTGGGGACGTCAGTAGAAGTGGTAGAACTGCATGGCTCAGCTTGTAGGTGGTTTCAGCAGGGTTGAGTTGTGCGTCAGATGAAAAGTGAATCGCGTGAATCACAGAAGTGATTTGCAATTATGTGTCAGCATTTGGTGAGTGTATAGACTAAATTAGCAAATGTCCCGCAGATGTTGGGAAGTCACAGCAGTCACAGCGGGAAATTGCTAACTTTTTTTATTTTTTTGTTTATGTGTATAGAAGTTACAGAGGCACCTAGTAGAAAAAAGAGGAGCTCATCCCACAGAGAGGAGGGAGAGACCACAGAGACCTATGTTGCACAGATGACTGTCTTTGACAAGAACAGGTAAGGGTGGCAAAATAAACACCGTCACTCTAGGCTCACCCTGTGGGACCTGAGCGTGGCGCGTTTTTAGCCTCAGTCACATAAAATCTTGCCTGTTCACTGAACGTCTAAATCATTGTCCTCTTTGACTCCTCCGCAGGAGATTGCAGCTGCTGGATGGGGAATATGAGGTGTCAATGCAAGGGATGGAGGACAACCCTGTCAGCAAGAAGCGAGCCACCTGGGAAACCATTTTGGATGGGAAGGTAAGGGGGTGTGTGCACGTACGTTTGAAATGGGTGACTTTAGATGTCATAAGGCCCTTGAGGACCCGTGAGTTGGATTCGTGCTGTTGATATGTCCAAAGTAGAAGCAAATTAGTTTTCAGTAACAGACAGCAACATAAATTCTATCTTGCTAACAACTCCATATGGATGTTTGTTTGAAAAAAAAATTCCCTTTCCTGTTTTAAGTACTGCCTATATTTGGATCGTCTCATTGATCCCACCCACATTTGAGCCAAATCTCCCACAGAGGTCTCCAGTCATTCTGAGCTTAGCGAAGAGAATGAGTAGAGTCGAGTCTAATCTTTTTCATCCTTGAGCTCCAGTGTGTTTCCTGTTGTTTATTGTTCCCTTCACACCCCTGTATCACTGCTCCGTACTCTCTGTCCCTCTCGCAGAGGCTGCCACCATTTGAGACGTTCTCTCAGGGACCCACGTTGCAGTTCACGCTGCGTTGGACGGGGGACGCCAGCGACAAGTCCACAGCCCCTGTGGCCAAACCCCTTGCCACCCGCAACTCGGACAGCTCCAGTCCCATGGAGACCAGGACCAGCACCCTCCGAGCTGCTCCAGTGGGTAAGGCTGACAAAACATTAAACAGTTTCTTCAACTAATTTTATTTAAGACCAGGATGAGCGGCAGTTTATTTGAAGAGGATTAGGATTGGGATAGCTTCTACTGTTAAATGGTTCCCTATGGTTTACAGTTTGTTGGTAAAGATGGGAAATGAAACAGCTAACTTGCCCATCATCTCCTTTATTATAAGCAAACATGGTGAACAGCACCAACCAATGAGCCTGAGATGTTCTACTCATCGCCAGATTCTCTGAGCAGTGCTGTGAAAGTTATTGTGTGGGATTCTCACCCACATCCTTTGATATTTGTGTGGGATGACCTGCTTGGAGCTGATTCCGGTATAGGCGCCGCACAACACATGAGTTGTAACTGATAGAAGCGTAGTCGTATGTCCTATGTTTTCGTATCCAATGAAATGTGTGATGTATCAATGTTCCCCCGTCTTGCATTTGTTCCCGTCAGCAGTGAGAGACTCGGTCAGCGCAGACATTCATATGAGGAGAGAGCAGGTCCTGTGTGAGCCGAGACAGAAGCTGCGTATATTTTATCAGGTACAACACCGCACACCAGTAAGAAGTGTTTGTGCATGTACTGCTGTCTCTCTGCCACTTCAGTTAGCACCCAAAAAAACACTTGTAAATATGGATTGCTCTAACACAGAGATATGAAGGTGTCTGTTTTGGTTTGTGCTCTCATTTTTCAGACATATTACAAATATTTAGATTCACTGTCACTCTTGAACCTCCCAAGCAATATTTCACTTATTTACTGCTGTTAATTGAGACTGATTTAGTAAAAGACCCATAATTATAAGCTAAATTATGGTCTGTTTGGACCTTTTGGATTTGTCCATTGAGAATTTCTGGAAACATCATTTTCCTAAGGGTTTTGGTATTAAATGTAGTTCTAGCACTTAAGTAATATGCAACCCTGATATTGTGACCGACCAAAAAAAACTGAAGCAGGACGGCCTTCACCGTGCAGTAACTGATGTTATTTGTCCCTGCTCAGTTCCTGTACAACAATAACACACGGCAGCAGACAGAGGCGAGGGATGACCTCCACTGTCCTTGGTGCACCCTCAACTGTAGGAAGCTCTACAGCCTGCTCAAACACCTCAAACTCTCCCACTCCCGCTTCATCTTCAACTATGTGGTAAGAGACCCTCACTTTATATGTGTGTGTGTATGTGCATGCACTATTCAGCCATTGTCTGTAGGTTTGTTGCACCGTAAGAAAAAAAAAAAGAAAGAAATGGTTTGCAATTATAAAACAGAAAGAGAAATAATACTACTATCACTCTGCATTGGTTGCATGCTTGCATTCATGGCTATAATGCATCCACCACAACTCTGTAATCATAACACATGATATTTTGTGGAGACCAGGGTTGGGATACTGCACGTCCTATAGAGCTGTGAAGTGGGCGGAGTCGTGGGTTCCAGAAGTATCACCCACCCCCATTGTTTTCCCCCATTTGGAATTTTACTTTCGGCTGTAACCACAGAATCACTCAACTCTGAATCACAGGAGTTTCCCAGATAAATGGAACAATACTACAGGTTTATGTTGTAGCTGTCGTTTTTTTTTTAATGTTTTGGGTTTGTTTTGGAGGGAATGTTTTTTGTTGGTTTTGAAGTAAGTGAAATGGCAAATACTACTGTACCCATGAGCCTCAGCAACCGTTATTATAGTGAAGATGTCAGTTAAAGCTGGAAAATATATTCAAAGTAAAACTGTACTGCATTCCAAATTGGAGGTTGCAATCAGGAGCAAAATACAGAACCATAGTTGTTGAAATGATCAAAAAATGTCTGTATAAAGTCGGCTCAAACCTGCGAAGCTCAACTTCACCAGCAGCAACGGAATTTGAAGCATTGTAATTGGCTTTTTTAATTTATTTTTTAATTTATTTCACTGCAGGAGAATTTGGTGCCCATTGAAGTGTCAGAAAGTCTCAAACGGTGGGGCGTTGTTGCCGCAGTGGCACAGGTTTGATTCTGGCCCGCGCCCTTTTGCTGCTGTTGCTTATAAGAGCCACACTTGACTAGAAAACTGTTCGTTTTAACAGATTCAGCCAGTGATTCTAGTGCCAAAGCGAGGCTTTAATTTAGGATGTCCAGTTGCTGTGTTTTCGCATTTATATGTAAATGTCTTATCACATAGACAGCAAAGTAACTTTGACAGATGGACTTTGTTTGGTTTGTTTATTTGCGTTTAATTTCTACCATGACCTGCTGATTTTCAACACACCATTGAAAACAATTTCCCCAACAGACACCATTTTGAGAGGTCACTGTTACAGTGCCTTGAGTTAAGCTCCACCCATGACAAGTGTGATTTATTTAGAAATGCCAAGATTGTTTATCTCCTTTATCCCACAACAGTTATGGTATCTATGTACTCGACTATATTCTCAGTCATCAAAGATCAACTTAATTAAACAGGCACTGCTGATCCCTAATGCATTCATCCAGTCGTCTAATCCTAGTGGATGCTTTCATGCAGAGTATCTCACAGTATCATGAGTGCTTACTTTTTGTAGCATGGGTTAGGGTTAGTTCTTGCCATGCTGCTGTTGGGCAAGAGAACCACCAGTCCCTCTGTGCTCTAGCCCAATAAAATTTGTCCAGTGTGACCTCATGACTGTGGTTATTTTTATATCTGCAGCCTCACCCTAAAGGAGCGAGGATAGACGTGTCCATCAACGAGTGCTATGACGGCTCTTACGTTGGCAACCCTCAGGACATCCACAGTCAGCCGGGCTTCGCGTTCAGCCGCAACGGCCCTGTCAAGAGGACTGCTGTCACTCACATACTGGTGTGCAGGTAACCTCGTGTCCTCTGTTCAATAGCACAGTCCATGTTTAAAGGCAACCCTTGTCCGACATTGTAATCAGCTGTTTTATAAATTAACATTTTAATTGGCTCTTCATTAACTCTGGTTTAGTGATGAGATGGTAATTAACTGAATTAACTTTAATGAACTGTTCATCAACTTTTAATGAGCTGTTCCTGAGAAATGAGCCGGGTTGAAATAGATTGTGAACAAGACCGATTTTAGGCACTTGTCATGAAGGTGACCCTAAATAGATCAGCTGTGCCAGTCAGCGGTCTTCCCACGCAGGTCTGGAACAGCATGAAAAATTCATCTGGCAAGACCTGGAGAAGTATGAGGCAAAATGTAGCTGTTCAGTCCTGATAAAGTTTGAATTTTAAGTCACATATTCTTTCATGTGATAAGATGACATGAAACTGAAAAGATCCCTGTAGGGAAATTGGGCCATTGCAACAATAACAAAAAGAGGGCAGCAAAAAATGATGGTAACATATTGATCTCAGCACTGGAGCTAAAAAGAAATTTGTGAATGTACGTAAAAGGGTCAGTAAAAGGTTAGAATAAAAAGCTGCCTGTAGAATTGGGACAAAAAGGGATACGAGAATACCAAAAAATGAAAAATGTTCACTATTAAATAATAAGAACACAAACATGTGATATAACAAATAAGAGGGAAAATTTACCAAATGAAGGTAATTTACAGCATCTACTGATACAGGATCTGTCTCCCTCCCTCCTTCAGGCCCAAGAGGACCAAGCCGAGTCTGTCAGAGTTCCTGGAGTCTGAGGACGGAGAGCTGGAGCAGCAGAGGACCTATGTCAGCGGACACAACCGCCTCTACTTCCACAGCGACAGCTGCATGCCCCTGCGGCCTCAGGAGATGGACATAGACAGTGAGGACGAGAGAGACCCCGAGTGGCTCCGAGAGAAGACTGCCACGGTGAGAGACCAGTCTTCACAGTGAGCTGTTGTCTGGCTTAACTGATGAGTTAAAATGCCACCCTGCTTTGGGAAACATCCCCAAGGATCCAAAAAGGCATCACAGACTTATATTATTATGCCCATCTATGGGGGGAGTTCAGATATGGATGGCTTTCTACGCTTGTATTAATGTGTGGCAGAACCGTCCATGGCAAAATGTTAATTTTACATAGAAATATCCCCATCTGGGTTTTAATGAATGAGATGAAGCCCTGATGTTGTGAGCTGCTTCTACTCTTTTGATTTTTTCTCCTCATAGATAACTGTAAGGCACTCAGAGAGCGCAAACCTCTTCCAACGCTGAACAATGCTTCAACTTGCTGTTACACCAAAAGACATCATTTCTTTCACTTCAATGTTAAGTCATATTGATTTCTTGAACCTTCAAACACACCATATGTAATGGAGGTGATTATGTAATGGTGTATATCTCAGATGCAGATCGCCATTATAATTGTTCCTTTGGCCGATCTGCCCACCAAATTTCATGGAAGTGTGTCCATGAGTTCTTTGAGAGAGATAGTTGACAGAAAGACAACACATGGCCAAAAACAAAAGCTCCTCAGTGGAGTTAAATATCTTTATGTAATTTTCTTTTGACACTATACAGGTGTGCGAAGCTGAATGGTTTCACTGCTCCACATAAACTCACTGACAGCTGACAGCTTGTGTGTTTTAATTTTTTATAGCCGTTATAGTTTGGTTTAGAAGTCTAGCTGTACCAGATTACAGTGAGTATGAACGTATTTGTGTACATGTTTGACTGCTTCCTCTTCCTCGCAGCAACTGGAGGAGTTCACAGATGTCAACGAGGGAGAGAAGGAGGTGATGAAGCTGTGGAACCTACATGTCATGAAGCACGGGTATGTTCATATGTCACCATTACCTAATCATCACCTAAGTGCTTTGTAAAAACAGGTTGAGGTTGAGGTTCTAGAAGAGTGTTTCACTTCCCTTCCAAAAGGCCCTCCAGAAACGTCTTCTACAACCTAAAATAAGTCTCGGTGCTGTTACAAAGCACTTAGAAGTACCATGACCTAGATCAATGAGAACGTTCACAGACATTACCACTGAATCCTCATCACACAGCACACATTAGCTTTCCCGTTCACACTGCCTTCATGCTGGAAGAAGGTAACCTGTGGAGAATTTTGAAAAATGGTGCGTGCCTCATTGGCGCCCACGTTGATTGTTTTTTGTTTAAATTGGTAATTCACAGTTTCTCAGATTTTGCTGCCAATTGAAAGCTCATAATTCCTGGATTGTAACAGACATCAAACATAAAACAGAGTTTGCACAAAGTCTTGAAAGTTTGGAAATTGCTTAATTTTAACCGTTGCATTTTCAAGGTTAGGAATATGCTTGAATTCAGATATATACCTTGAGAAATGCTTGATTTTCAACATAATCTGGTGTCAGCGCGACAAAAAAAAAACATAATATTTGAAATGATCCCGTACTGTAGAAATTAGCAACCATTAAATAATCCTGATCAAAATTACAAAGTTAATATGAACAGCTGGTTTAAAAAAAAGTGACAATATACTGATCACTGTGAATGCAGAGCAATTCTGTAAACTTTATTTTTTGTAATTGCAATTAAAATTACAATTTAGGTTGGATGATAAAGGCTTCAAGAGTCTTTAAATTTTGGTTTCAGTACCTTGAAAAAAGGCTTTAATTTTACTCTTGGGAGGCTTTATGAACCCTGATAACACGAATGTTCTAATATGAGGGCCACTACATGTTAAAACTAAACCTTTGACAAATATAAGTTCACTTCTAATCCCTCCTATGTGTAACTACTTTTAGTGTTAACTTTTTACCTGTATAGAACAATGACTGAGTGAACAGTTGTTTAGAATTCCTCTTTACTCACCATACAGCAGTCGCATTAGCACACAGTGTTTTTCACACAGCTGCTGAGTTCCTGTTGTGCTTCTGAAACTAAGCGCCACTCTGTCCTCTGCTGTCTGTGCAGCCTCATAGCAGACAACCAGATGAACCAGGCCAGCATGCTGTTTGTGGAGAACTGCGGCGCCCACATCGCCCGCCGCAACCTCTGCCGCAATTTCCTCCTGCACCTGGTCAGCATGCACGACTTCAACCTGGTGAGCGTGGCCACCATCGACCGCGCCATGGCGCGTCTCCGACAGATCCAGGAGGAGCTGCCGGACGGCGAGGAGGAGCAGCAGGACCAGACTCTGGCGATGGGAGGAGCCTGTAACGGCACCGTCGTCACCTCCAGTGGAGGAAAGCAGGGCAAGAGGACAAAAAGTGGCGTAACAGACTGATGTGGGCTGGACGGATGGGACGATGATCGTGGTCTTTTTTGTTTTTGTTTTTTTTTTTGTCTTTTTTTTCAATTATTTTTTTCTAAATAATGACCATTACCAACCCTTTGGTGCTTAGATAGGAGGACTTATCGGCGGAGGATCTGATTCAAAGCAGACCAGTATACACAAGTAAGCAAGTTTTTAGGAACTTGAGAACTGAACCAAATATGAACAATATACAATAAATCACCCACATACACACAAATCAGGCATTTGAGGACTGGGTAATATAAGTTGAACCAACTTAATATGCATTTTGTAGGAGCCACTGAAGTAATCTATTGTTGGATGAGAGAGTGAACAAACTGATAATCTTCTAATGTGGCATGACTGCCTTTGGTATGTCCATGTAACAGACAACTGTATGAAGTCTACAGTAAAAACTGTAAAGGAAATATCGTCATTCTTGATTATTTGTACACAATGACCTTGTTGGCTCTTGTTATCCTTTTAGCTTATTATTTTAGCACTTGGTATTTGTATTTAGAGAAATGTTACCTTGAAAATGCAATTTTTTTTTCAATATCCATGCTGTCAGATGCAGCTTCTCAAATGTCTCATCAGTGGGGAATATTTGGGGGAATTTGATTTGTCATGAATGACATTTAATACAGAGGGTAATACTAGTGAAAAGAGGTGAGCCTTGATGTAGAAATCAACACTGCATTTGTGTCAAGTATATGAAGCCTGTAAGGCGAGCTCTGTGTTGGGACTGCTGAAGTAGTTTTGGGCTTTGCCATATGACAGCAGTATAAGAGCCTCGGATGCAGAACAAGAGCGTGCATTTCTGAGTTGGATCCCAGGCTACGACCCTCGCTGCAGGGCTTAATTCCAGTCGGTAGCGCTCATCATCCCTTTCTGGCCTGCATTGGTTAGTTTCTCATGGACAAATCAAGAACCTTTCTGAAGATGTTCTGTTTCCTAAGACTTAACTAAAACAACCAGCAGCACATCACCTCGTGTATCATGTAGACTGCATAGCATTAAAGATGTAAAAGATCTACAGAGGTTTTCTGAGAAACGCTGGAACCTGTGGTGTTTCCTTTTTGAGGTATGCACATGTTGGGAAAACACATGTCCCAATGTCATGTTTTAACAAGGGTTCTAAGTGTTAGTAGCTGATACTTTACAGAACTTTGTATACATTGTAATAATGTCAAATATCTAGCTGTGCCCCATTATGAATCCAATTAACAGTTTGCAGTTTGTTGTTTTTTTTTTCTCTTCTCAAAGCAATATGCTGTTTATTGAATGGTTGGTTTTGAGGTCCAACTCAGTCGTCTATCCTATTAGGTGCAGTTTATGCCAAAGGGGGTGATTTTCATCGAAGTCTTTCTTAGTTCTGTATAATTTCTTTTTTTTTTTTTAGCATCTTGTATCTTTTGTTCATTCCATGACAAGTTTTTAAAAGCTGTAGTTGTGTTTTGTAGTGAGCACATGAACTGATGAGCAACATCGTTCATAATTTCATCAGACTTCCCTTGTGGACAACCAAATTAACTATATATATTATATTTTTTCCTCCCTCAACTATTCACACAGGCTTTTCTTTCTTTCTTTTTTTTTTTTTTTAGTCATCTGAAAATTGGAGACTCAACTGCTCCACCATTATCGTCATAACACCCTGTTAAAACTTGTGAACTGTAAACTTTGAATATGGGGATTTTTATATTTAAAAAAAAAAATAAAATACATTTGACCTTGCATGTGCTCTGATTAATTAATTGATTAATCTGAAGTTTTCTCCAAATAAAATTCCAAGGCACCCCAAGTTACACTTCAGTTTGCAATGTCAAACATGACCGGCATAAAATCACACTTTGCACAAACTGAATTTGATAAAACAATGTTTAGATAAAAGCTAAGTAAACTCAGTTCTCATGAAGTGTGGTCATTTTGGCATTCATATTAATGTGAGCAAGATGTGAGCATACTCAGCCGTGCCTTGATCCAGTCCCAATGATGAGTCAGCACACAAAGTTTTATAAATATTCTAAACTGTTCTGCTTTCTAAAATCTCTTTTGGTCACCTGTCTCCTTCTATCTCTTTTCAAAACATGCTTAATTACAAAGATTTTCTGTTTGGCAGTCTCCCCATTACCACAAAGTGTCTAAAAATCTTTTCTCTTCCCAGAGGCTATGAAATCAACACTGCACTTCTCTCTGTCCTTCCAAGACATTTTTAGAGTATAACACTGATGGCTCAAACTCCTCGGTCTTGGTTTTCAGTTCTCAGCATTTCTTATTTTTATCCTCTTTGGATGCTTACATTTCCTACATTGTTAGCACCTCTCCCTTCAGCTAATGACTGGTTTGTAGAGTAAGTGTGGTTTGGTGGAGGACTTCACCACATTCATTGCAGATGTATGGTTTCTCCCTTTTGTATGAGGTATTTCCCACTGAGCTGTACCACAGAAGTACACTCCCTCCTCTGTGGACAGAAGCATTGTTTGTGTTGTAAAAACTTGGCTGAGGTCCTCCATTCTCTATCAAACAGACGCCCATGCCATTCTCTTCACTTTCAGTTAAACAGCATTAAGGGAATGCCTGATGATCATTAGTTGATTCTTCTGACACTCACACCCTCTGGTCACTTCACACACACACACATGATAAATGGTATGCGTTGTACTATGAGGATTAGATATGATAAAGAGGTTAGGGCATGTGCTGATTTTGTAGGAGGCAGTGAATGCCCCATGCCATCAGCTTCCTCTCCTTGTACCTTAGACAGGTCCAGGGCTACCATCAGTGTTTTCTGTGGGAACTCTGCCTGCTCTTGGCCCAACCTGGATTTCCACATACTGACTTAGCTCCCGTAGCATTTGTATTTTCAACATCTTGACTATTTGCTAGCTTTTATCTCGACGGCTAGCTACAACGCAAAGGGGGAAAAACCTACGAGCTCTCACTCTGACACAATTTCCTGGTGCCCTAAACTTTCAGAGTCTTTGTCATACTGTTTTGTTCGTCTTCCGGTTAACATCTAACGTTAACGTTCACTTGAGCCAAACTGAAAACATCGTTGTAATCCAGATTCAAAGTTTAGTTTTGTACTTTTTGAGAAAACTGTCTGCATCAGCTCGGTTGCTAAGGAAACAGTTATGCTTATCTGCAAAACAGCAGGAGAGCACGATTGTCTGTCAAATACACCAGCTTTGGTTACGCCGCCATGCCTTCTCGCGCACGTTTTATACGTCACGTCACTATGAATCTGTCGGACTGTTTTCGGCGTAACACCGAAGTGAAACAGTCAAGTGAAATGGCTTAATTTTCTGTCAGTTGTAGATATATTTATCGGCGCCGTTCAATTTTAGATTATTGACTTGAAAACACGTAGGACCGCGCACAAGGACGTTGGTCACACTTCGCCCCAAATATGAATTCCTGACTAAATTTCACGGCGCACATCAGGAACATCATGCAGGTCAGACGAGCGCCAAATTCAAAATGCAAGCGGAGTGTATTTAAATATGGAACCGTTTGTAATGCGAAGCAAACGCAAATGCAGCACAAAATGTAAGGTTACAGTTTTCCCAAGCAAAGACCATGCCCAAAATGATGTAGTAGTCATATCAGAGTCAAGCTGCTCTAACGATGAGCTATCATCACCAGAGAGGGATGGTTCAGATGATGATGCAGCAAGCATTACCACTGGAAAAGTTCAGCCACTGCTGGAGGAGAAGAATTGTTTCAGGCCTGAAATCAAACTTGCACCCATCTTCTTACGTGCAGCCCAACGCACCAGGGGCAAACGGAGAGGTAAAAAACAGCTTGATCTGTCTTTAGGGAAGAAGACACTGCTCCAAAAAGCAGTTGCCACTCCTCAGAGCAATGATTTACAGCTGGGGGGAAATCGGCAGTATTTATCACCATGTGCGTGCTCAGTTTCTCAACTTATGGAGAGAGATGGGCCTGCTGTCTGTAGCTGCAGAGGACAGTTGTCGGCCTCTGCTCAAAACAGGTGTCTGGAGGAAATCAGAGCATCTAACCCAACGTTTCCTGTCAGAAAAGTGCTCCACACCCTGCAGAAGAAAGGCAATGAAAGCCTGCAAGATTTCATATCCTCAGGTGAGACTGAGTATCCTTTCATTGCCTCCCCACTCAAGAAAGTCACCTTGATCACTGTTTATGCTGCAGGTTCAGTTCTCTATTTATTCACCCACTCCATTAGCCTATTCATACAGCAAGGTCCAGGTAATAATACCACATCTGACCTTCAGTATCTAATGATCTGGTGTTACCATAGCTGTTATAGCCTCTTTTCTTTCCATAGCAGAGAAACCCTCAAGCCCAAGCTCCCCACAGCTCCCACATAACCACTTAAGAGAGAAGAGGAAGCGAGGAAATGAAGGAGACGTCTCAGACAAGGTGTGCAAACGTCAGAGGTCGAGCCTCACTGCGGAAGAGGCTGGTGATACAGGTTATTGTCCTCTTTCAGCACAAGGCTTGCAGGGAAATGCCGCTCTGTCGACAAAGAGGCAGCCCAGGAGAAACAGGCTAAGCCGCACTCACAGACTGAAGCCACAGACAGACAGCAGAGGCCTACTGAACAACCATGAGCTGAAATCTAAACAGACAAGTCTTACAGAAGCAGAAAGCCTCATATCCTCCCACTGTGTCCAGAGAGGTGAGGATTCGTACTCAGATTGCATTTAATTCACGTCAATTTATTTTTATTTATTTATTTTTAATAGTTTTTTACGAAAATGCAGATTAACATTTTGCATTTTTTTCCCCAGATTCCACTATTGAGGATGTGCTCTGGACTGAAAAGTACAGCCCACGGCACTCAAGTGAGATCATTGGCAACACCACCTCAGTGAATAAACTCCACAGGTACGTTTTTTTAAGTAATAGTTTTCTCGCCCCCTCATGGATACAGCTGGACTTGAAATCAGTATGAGCATAGCTGATTGTTTCTTGTGGTTTGTCTTTGGAATGCAGTTGGTTAAAGAAATGGAAACTGAAAGCTGACTGTGACGAGAGAAGAAAAGAGGAGGAAAGGAAACACCAAGAAAACAGCAATGGTATGCACTGTCATTTGTCATGCATAACTTATATGCTGCAGTAATATCTCCCTCTCACATTCTGACTGCCAAGGGGCCAACATTTTATTAAAGTTTCTGATGAGCCATGACTGAAAAGTTGTCATAAAGCTGCTTCTTTTGAGCACCCACATCACAAGAGTTTCATTTTAATGAGCTGTGGGCCCCAGGAGGACTCTGACTTTGCTGAGTGTGGGATGAAAAACTTATGAGAGCCATGCCAATTTTCTGCCCCGTGCAGACTCATGGGACTGTGGGGACTTCCAGGGTGAGGCCGGGTCAGAGGAGGAGAGCGAGGAGCCGCTGTGTAACGCCATGCTGATCACAGGACCTGTAGGAGTTGGCAAGACTGCCTCGGTGTACGCCTGCGCCCAGGAGCTGGGCTTCAAGGTTCGCTTTCAGCTGAGGGGTGCTTCTGCCGAAGGCCAATATTTTGCACCTATATTCAATACCCATTTTCATGCCAAAAATTTGACAAAATTTGAATGACAGGTACTCATTATTCCTGCTAGAAGTTAATTCTTGGCAAGGTGGAGAAGCCTTTTCAACAATACTTATGATTACGATACGATTTGACACTAAAATGGTCTAATATTGAAATCATGATAACAGTAATAATACCATACGCAAATGTGTGTAGTGCAAAAAAAGTTTCTTTTAGTATTAGAAATGCATTACAAATGTTTTTTTTTCTTAAGGACTTCCTATATTTAACTATGATAATGGTCAGTTCCAACAAACTGCATCATATTTGAGGTGAATAACACTGGCTGGCTATTAATGAAAGGTCAATATCAATAATATACTGTCTGTGCAATTTAAGTCTCTAACCCTACTTCAAGCTTCAGTGAATAATCACAAAAAATATGTTTTACACCATATGTAAAAGCAACAAAAATCAGCAACAGGGCACCGCTGATTCTAAACAAATGCCAGTCACAGGCTCAGCTGGGACATGGTGTGTAAATCTTTGCGGTGGATATTTGTTGCTCTTTGTGTGGCTACTAACAGAGAACCAAATCATGCACTCCAGTTTCACCAGGTTCTCAGACTACTTATTAAAAAAACAGCTGGATATCACACAAATTAACTGGAATTATCCTTGAAGCCCTGTTTTCCTTTGTCCTCAATCTCTGCACCAATCCAAAGGTGTTTGAAGTGAACTGCTCCTCCCAGCGCAGCGGCCGCCATGTTCTGTCCCAGCTGAAGGAGGCTACCCAGTCCCACTTAGTGGAAACGTCGGGGAAAGACCCCCTCAAACCAGCTTACCTCAACAACTACAACAACAACAGCTCAGCTAAACCCGACCCGTTACCTGGTAGGACACTTTACATGGCTGAATTCAGACAGGGACTTCAATTAAATTAATGTTATAATCATACAAATTCTCTTACCATTTTGCTATGTCATGGTTTTATGAGACAATTCAGTGTTTTGTTCAAATTTACAAAGTTAGACAGAATTGAAGACGTCTTTATTATTCCATGTAGTATACACATATTGGAAGGAGTTGTGTTTTTTCAACATTTCCTTTAACAGGAAAAGGCTTGTCTTCCAAAAATGTCATCTGCACCTCAAAAAAGAGAGCAGGGCAGAACATCGGCCGCTCCGGACGCAAAGGAAAGCCTAATCCAGCCACGCTTACTTTGGCCAACTTCTTCAAGATGAAGGCCAAAGCAGACAACTTGCTCTTGAGAGGCCGGTCATCATCTGGGAAGCCAGACAGTGAGAAAAAATGCAAACCATCAACAGACTGTGGTGAAACAGCGTCACAGAGCAAAAAGACAGCCACATCACTCATTCTGTTTGAAGAGGTAAACCATTTAGCAGTCTTATACTTTTTATTGTTATTTGCCTTTTTAATTGTCTGTAAATGTCCATAAACCACACTAGATCTGGGATGATATGTTTGCCATTGTCGTCCTCTATAGGTTGATGTGATATTTGACGATGATGTAGGATTCCTTGCAGCCATCAAGACTTTCATGATGACCACCAAAAGACCTGTCATTCTGACCACCAATGGTAAATACACAAAGAATAGAATACAATAGAATAGAACAATAAGGAATTATTATAACGACTGATGCAAAAATTCTTTCTTAGATCCCTTATTCAGAGAGAGATTTGATGGCAACGTGAAAGAGATCATTTTCAAAACACCCTCAGTGGTAAGTGAAGCCTTCTCCTCTGCATCTTTGTAAAACCTTGTGGAAGTGCACACACATTGCCTGGAGGAGCTTGTGTGTCCTGCAGGCTTGTGCCATAAATCAAAATGAAAACCAAGCGTGGTCTTCACACTGCAGTGCTTATTAACTCCATATACAGAAGATGATCCCATTGGAGCACCAAAGTTTCTCAGTTGGTTACAAATCTGTCTATTCCCAGGTCAGTGTGTGTAGCTACCTGCAGCTGGTGTGTTTGGCTGAGAGTGTGAGGTTGAAGTTGGACGACGTGACCGGCCTCCTCAGGCTGTGCCGAGGAGACGTCAGACGCTGCCTGCTGCAGCTCCAGCTGTGGCTGCACAGCGGCGGTGGACGGACGCCTCAGAGGAGAGCCTTGCCTAAGGAACCCACCAGTGTGCCTTGTAAGTTATTCTAAAACAAATATCTGATAAATGCCTAAATGAAATGAACTGAATGTGAGGGAAACTCACATTACAGACCAGGATTGTGCAACAGGGTTCATACAGTCATGTAAAACCTGAAAAAGTCAGTCAATTTGAGAATAATAGTTATAGACCCTGGAAAAGTTATGGAAAATTACAATTTTAATAAAAGTTTTGGAAAAGCCATGGAAGCAGCATCAGCTCTGTTAAAGGTGGATCAACCAGATAATATAAAAAAAAAACGAAAGAAAGAAAATGTATCTATTATGGTGGCGCTTCAGGACTGTGTGTATTCGTACATCGGTTTGTCTCAGTCTAGTGAAGAAAATTCAAAGTAGCTTATTTTACCTCTGTGAGTAAATTTTTTGTTCAAACCAACTGCGTATTGCATTGTTTCAGCTTGGACAGGATTTTAAAAATGTATTTTTCCCCCCTTCGTTCTAGGGATGCTCTTATATAGTATTTGAAACAGATACAACATATAGTGTTAAAGCAAAACTTTTCAGTGACAACTCTACAAAAATAGTTTCTTTTGGTCATGGAAATTAAGAAAATGTATGGAAAAGCCATATGTCATTTGAAAACAATTGGCAAAAAAGTGTGTGAGTTCTATGATGACACAAGTGGAAATGTTAAAATGTTAATTGTAAATGTTAATTTCCTAATCTAGGCTCAAGTGTTACTGAAGGTGAAGACAATTCAGACTCCTGCTGTGACATGCAGTGCACAGCCTCCATGCTGGGCCTCCACACTGTGACCCGACACAATCTATTGGACCTCCTAAAGGCAAGTTTTGACATTTACATTATTCTCTATTATGATTATAATGAACTTAAAAAGGGATTAGTCTCAGTATGTTCTGTCTTTGCCTCTTCACTGCCAGTCCTGGACTGAAGCAGACATGAACAAGCTTGTGAGATTCCTAGCTGAGAGCTGGAGAAGAGGTGTGCCTCTGCTGTACTCCAACCTGGAGCTCCTCCTTCCTCTGCCCATCAGGGCCCAGGGAGCCTCAGCCCACTACCCAGAAAAAGTGATTCAACATGGACTGCAGAATGAGCCGATACCCTCCAACATCCATCCTCTCATCCAGCAGCTGGATGTAGATGTGAATCCAAAGGCAACCAGCATCAACTCAATAAAGAACTTCTCCAGGCTTAGCAGAAGGAAGCATGTTGACTCCAGATCTTCTGGTTTGACATTGAAACCACACAGAACCTCATTATCACTGAAGGGGACTCATTTGAGAGATTCAAATTTAAATAAGACTGAACAAAATGCGTCCAAACTGGCAACCTGCTGTTTGGATGCCCTAACTTGCTTCTTTGACTTCATATCATACCTGGACGCCACAATGCCAGCTGCAGAGCCACTTGTGTCGGGCTCGTGCAGACCAGAGGAGTTTGTCTGGACTGGAGCGGAGATCGAGGACAGTCTGTCGGATGAGATGAGAGAGGAGGAGGGCAGGAGTCACGGCCAAGAGAGGCTGTGGGAGATTCAGGCTGCTGCTGAGGGCTTGGCCTTTCACAATTGTTGGGGGAGGGTGTCTGAGGTGTGGGATGAAGCTCAGAGCCGCAGGCAGGAACTGGGGGAGCAAAACTGGGCGAGACTGACGGAGAGACTCACATTTCCGGTCTCGTCCCACAGACAGAGCCTCAACTTTGGTTTCCAGCCTCTGCGTGCGCCCAGGTGAGTGAGTTCTTTGAGCTCAAGTACTGATTGGCTGGTGTCAGTATTGTATGCACCCTGAGCTAATGATACTGGGCTAAAATAGACTTATTATCGGAGACTAAAGCTTTGATTAACATGTCAGATCCAAAGGCAAACATTTAATTTTTTTCCAATTTTGACACACAGAAATCTGTATTTCTCAAATTATGTGGAAAAATAAAACAATTATTTTGTCCAGTGACCCCAAATTAACTAGCTAAGCTTATATTGGATCATCACTGACTATTGGTTTATACCGTACAATGTATAGTTGTTTAAATATGTTAATTTTGCACCGTATACTAATAATAATAAATCACATATGTTGTAAAAATGGCATACCAATGGCATTTGGTTTTATAAATGGTCAGTTACTAAATATAATATTCCCACATGTCTCCAGTGTGGCCCAGAGGAGGTTTGAGCTGAGCAGGACGGTGGTCAGCAGCCGCTCCTTCAGCCTGCTGGGGAACAGACGGGCCGTCAGTGTCGACTACATGCCCGTCCTCCGCTTCATCTGTCGCTCTGACAGGACGCAGCGGCAGGGAGAGGAGCCAATCAGGTGAGCCGATCTTCAGTTCAAACAGCAAATAACTGAGTGAGCCAATGAAAGTAAATGAAATGCAGTTTGAACAGGGAAGGCAGTGGAAGAGGGGATGGTGGTTTTATCTAAAGCAACATGATGGTTCCCTGTTGAGCATTAGTTTCTGTCAGTACTGGACAATATTTCAGTATTGTTGTTTATCATCTTTCAATACAATCATTGGTTGGTGACTAAATTTAAATAAACATTTATTTTGTTTATATTGCCCAGCTTTAAGTTTCAGTTGACAAAATATATAGAAACTTTCACTAGAAAGACGCCACATGAATATTTACTAAACAAAAATCTCATTAATAAATAAAGTGTTAGTATATCCTGATTCCAGTGTCACAGTGACTAAATTCAAATGACTCCCACTGTTTTTATGCAGCAGGTTTGTGAACGTCAGCAGTGACCTGGGCCTCTCCAAGTCCACTATTCAGCTCCTGGCAGAGGGTTTCCCATAGAGAGCAGCCTGGATCAGATGGACCCAACATACTAACTCAGTGCTTGTCAGTTTTTATTTTACTGTCCGGTCATTTCAACTGAACGAAAGAAAGGACCGACTTACATCACATGAATTAAGAATTTATACAGTACAGATGTGAAATCCTATTTTATCTACATAAAGTACAATTATGAAGAGTAAATAAAAAAATTTGATTTTTTTATCACTCTTGTAAAAGTTGTTTTATGATCCACTGAATGTTTCTACATACAGCACCAAGAAAGGAAATCCTCACAAAACAGAAGGATGCCGCCTATTACTTTTAGGCTTTTACCCAAATTGTCCAAGTTCCACTTCTGACAGCAGAAATCACAGATATTATACTCCCGTTCTGTTTGGAATCCCCAGAGAACAGTTTGAG
The DNA here is from genome assembly GCA_900302615.1 of Holocentrus rufus. Lineage (NCBI taxonomy): Eukaryota > Metazoa > Chordata > Actinopteri > Holocentriformes > Holocentridae > Holocentrus > Holocentrus rufus. Next base: position 4,255 of record OMLF01012574.1, on the reverse strand, counting down.
AGTGTTTTCACAAAACTACAAGAATATGCATACTTCAGATGCACCATTTAAATGAATGAGCCTGACAAAAAAATATATATATTTTCTTATTACCCATTCCCCATCATGTCACCAGTGTCCGTACCTTGTGCGGTAGTGCTTTCTAATAACATATTTGGTGCATTCAATGTGATTGTCTGAGGGTTACTTGTTGCTATGTTCAAGCATAAATAGTGAGGTGAAAATCTTCTTAAACCATCAGAAGGGTGCCGATGCCATCCATGTTCGTCCAGTTGGACCAGGACACAGAATCAACCAGTGTGCCGACTACCTAGAAGATTCACTGAGCAGCTCGAAAAAGGCCACGGCCTGCAGCAGGGCATCGCACAGTTCCTCCCCTCCTCTTCCTCTGCCCATTTGGAAGGCGTTCCTGTACTTCACCAGCAGCTCTTGGGGGAAGTTTAAACGGGGAAGCTTCTGCGTCACCGACTCGGTCATCATCCGCCGCACCGTCTGGGCCCCGCTGGTCCGCGACTCGCCCACCATCAGGCCGAAGTGGCGTCCCACAGCAGTACGCATCATGTTCAGAACCCTGTAAATTAGAAGGAGAGGGATTTGTTTTTGTATCAGATAATTTCGTGACCTATTGCCTGTTGGTCATTGATCATATATGCACTAAGATTCCTTAATCAAGGACAGGATGAACACAAAATTGTACAGTAAGCAAAGCAAAATATTTCTTATACAATTTAGACAGTCCAAACACATTTGGTAGTAATTTATTTTTTAAATATATTTTGGCTCAGTATTTTGGTGCCTTTTGATGCTAATATGAACCCCCCTTTTTCTCACTTGGGAGGGATGTTGGACTCTGCCTGAGAGTTCCTAGGCTCCAGGAGGGCAAACAACATGGCCTCCACCGTCCGCATGTGGGCCATGATCGGGAACAGAGTGGTATTCTGGACCGAGATGGAGGGCTTCTCCACTATGTAGAAATCAGCTGAAGGGAGGACCGATACAACCGCAGTGATCTGTTGGCAGAAAAAAAGAAATCATTGCAGATGATCAGTGCGATTGAATATGGGCTGAAATGTCATGCCATGATGAAAAACTGCCACCATGTGATAGTTTCAGAAAACAAAACTGTTGTAAAATCAAGTTTATTTATTGTCACTTGCCAGTGACAATAGAAGACAATAATAAGGCCTAAATAATATTTATACTCACGTCACTCAAGTAAGCAGAAGCCAGATACGTTCCTTTCAAGAAATTGGGACATTCCAGCTGTTGCCAATCCAGCACTGTCATCCCACGGTCCACATGTGCCCAGGCAATCTTATTAGTCCCACATACTACTGACACTATGGAGCTGGCTTCCTGAATAGAGAAAAAGAAGTAGTAGTAGAAGGGGTGGTGCAAATCCAGACCTCCATTCATTTAATATTTTGTATGATAACTGATAGAAGATTAGATGGTGCAGACACTGAATTAAAGCTTTCATTCGGCTCACCTCAAGCCAGGATCTGTCAACCTCTGGTCTGATGAATTTGGCCAGCTGAATCTTCACTTTCTTCTCTTTCTTACGCGGGTTGAGAATAGAGTTGAAGACTATGACGGCACTTTTGTGTTTGAGTAAGGGAACATTCACTACACTTTCCAGAGTTTTAAAGGGTCCATTTTTGGTCCTGTAGTCCACGATGTTGACCGACTTGCGGCCTCGTAGCAGCTTGACAGAGGCGAGCTCTGCCTCCGTGGCGTTGTTGAGCAGCTGCAGGATGGCAGCACGTTGCTCGGAGGTGTAGCAGGCATCCAGGGACCTGCTGTCCTCACCGCACGGCACGGAGCTGGAGGTAGAGGACAGGGTGGCGTTAAAGGTCTCAAAGTCCGCCACGGGGACCCGACTCCTCCAGCAACATGTGCACTGGAGGTACCGAAGCTCCGGCTCGGGGAGGGAGCCACGGTGAGGGCGCCGGAGTAAGCCAGACTGACCCACATGCTGTCCTGCAAAATAGAGAGCCAAGTGGTGAAATCAGCTGCTGGAGCCTTTGATTGAAGAAATAATAATTTAAAAGTTTCATGAACTCCTGTCATGAATTTTTATGTCAGTCTAAAACGTTGGATAAATTGTGATAAACCACTTACATTGGGGGTAAACTTTACAGTCCTCTATATCCCTGAGGTTAACGTTAAATAATGATGGATACCAACTAGCATTCAGAGCGAGCTAAGTAAGATTTGCTAGCGGTAGGTTGCAAATATAAAGTAAACAAAAAATCTTCCACACAATACCTCTCTGAGCGACCGATGACAAAAATCGCCTGGCGACCCACATCGTCATTTATTAAATCGGTTAATAACTCTCCTTACGACATTATACACGTTCATCCACTTTGCCCTTTAGTTGTTGCACGACATTTTTCAAACGACCGGTGTTGTACAAACACAATTGCACAATTGGTTCCGGGCTGGTCTATACCGGGTCTTTGGCCATAGTCATCCATAATTTAAATTAGAAAAAATAAGTTGACGTATACTTTATAAGGTTAAACTTAATTTCAAATGTGTTCTTTTAAAGCGGATTTGATAGGCATGTTTTCTCCAACAGTTTGAGTAGTCAAAATGTGAATGAATATGTATAAAACTGAACAAGGTATCCTGTGGCAGAAGTGAACTTTATTCAAATAGCAAAACACTAAAGTACAAAATTTAAATACTCAAATAGCCTATCAAAGTGAAGTGTAAATGTTCCTATTTATGTGTGATGCGATAATATTTAGATTGCAGAAATGGGTTTGAATTTAAATCATACAAATTGAGATATTTACAAGCTATTGTGTAGAGTATGTGTATAGATCTAAAAAAAAAAATTATATGATTATATTTAATATGATAAATTGAAAAACTGTACTGTTCAGACTTTGCTCAAGTGTATAATAATCAATTAATCCATAAAGACATCTTTTCTCTTTGTTATGAATCCCTCATTCATTCAGAGGCAGACTGTGCTTGAATAAACACACTTCTATTTCAACAAGACTTCAATGATTTATTCCTCTCTTGACATGATGGTCCTAACACCATACAAGTTCTCCTCAGCAGCCAAACCTAAATAAGTTTTCTTTTTACCACATAGAAATCTATCTCCCCATTAATAAAGTGTAACATGGTGACGCCTGTTTCACTTCCTTTCCCTGTTATTTCTGGACCTCTGTGTTTGTGTGCTGAACAATAAACTTCATGATGCTGTGCAGTAAGAGGAAATACCGGGCCACTGCAGTGCGCTACAGGCAGTAAAGAGAAAATGTTGCTGCCACCTGCTAAAGAGTAGAATAGAGCTGCATGCTATAATGTGTAGAATCAGTATGGACGTAATACCTAGCAGCTCTTTTGTTGGGACTCAGCTGGCACCTTGACAGAAGTAAACAACCTTCACCTATGGCCACTCTGGAAAGAAATCAGAAAATCCTGCTTGATCTGATCAAACAGCCCGGCAATAACTTGTGTGCCGACTGTGGAGCTCCTGGTGAGTAGAGAATGATAAAAGAGATTTAAACTAATAGCATTATAGTATAGTATTATTAACTAATAGGAGTATTAAGTTCATGATTCAACACTTGATTATACTTTATCTGAGAATTGTTTTATTTTAGTGCAGATTTAGATAGTAGATAGTAGAATTGTTTGTTTTGTTTGTCTGATTTTTCTCAAAGGCAATTGATAACTGAGTATATTGTGAAAAAAAAGAGATTAAGAATAGGAAGAGTAATAAAGAACAAACAAACTCACGTGTCCTGAAGCACGTGAGTTTGTTTGTGTGAACAGAACAAAATAATAGTTTGTAGCCAAGTAATTTTTTATAACCTAATAAACTCATGGCAGGAAGTGTTTAATGCGCTCCACTATGACTTCACTGTTCCCTTTTTCAAGTAAACTCAATACTTTATCAGCATCACTGACAGGAACACCAAATACAGGTGTATGTGTGTGTGTGTGTGTGTGTGTGTGTGTTAGGCAGAGAGAGAGAGACTGAGTTGTAAACATGAAGTTCATATATTTTATGGATTAGTTCATTGTTATGATTTAATTGGAAAACCCACAAGTTCTGTACTGTAGTGTGTGTGTGTGTGTGTGTGTGTGTGTGTGTGTGTTTCTCTCTCTCTCTTTATCTCCCTCCCAGTCTCTCTCTATCACTCACTCACACACACACACATACACACACAACTGTTTACAGCACTGTCACTGCACTTTGTTATAGTGTGTAGTTTTGTCCATTGTG
>OMLF01012572.1:52812-73901 GCA_900302615.1 Holocentrus rufus | reverse complement strand
GTTAATTCATTCACGGCCTGGCTATGACTTGTAAATAGAATACGGATACGGATTTATTATTTCCCAGCAACAACTTGAACAGCAAACAGGGCGGCTTCATCCTGATATGCTGCTTATTTACGAGATCCTGGATAATGCTAATTAAATAAATGCTGATACAGACATTGAATATATTTATAAGGTGCACAAAAGGTACGTTGAAATAGCAAATGTAGACTGACATTGTTCTACGCAGGTCTACGTAGTTTACGCTATAACAGGGAGGGGGCACTAGCGTAGCCAAACTCTTAGCTTTGACTACACGTTCAAGCCTTGCTAAATCACCGCTCTCCACGGAAACAAAACAATATAGATTTTGGCTTGACGGTGTGCAACAAGCATAGACCCTCTCTCAACACGACAACGCGTGAGTATCGCTATTTATTTATTGGACAAATCCAGTATATTAGCTCTGCATGTCGACTGTTTTAAACGTAATTGTGTGCTGTGTGAGTATTTCCCCTTTTGTTTAGCGGTTTAGGCCCCTCTGTTTGGAACTTGAAGGGGGGCCATGTTGTTTAGCCAGTGAGTGTTTGGGTGATGTTTTAGCTCACACAACACTAACTTAGCAAGTAGCCGTTTGCTAGCCATAACATAAGCTGACGTTAGCTATTTTAGTTTTTGGTTTGTTATATACACGCAATGTGGTATTAGCTATGAGCCACAAAACAAGCGTTTGTCTTCTTCATCTATTAACAGAGCCAACTTATTTGCTGTGAACCAATGGTCATTCCAGTAGATTTGCTATGATGTCTAACGTTAATGTAGCTAGCAATCCAATAATAAACAGAAGAGCAGGCCTGCTGCCGTTAGCTTGTTAACGTTAGCTAAGAGGCAGTGCTAACGCTATCATTTAGTCAGCTAACGCTAAACGTGTCTGATTTAAGAAAGCGTGAGCATCACTGTATTAACTTAGGTTGTGGTGGGAGTGCGAATTACTAACGGTTAATACTCTAAAGTCAACATTAAATGCTTAGTCAAAGCTGCTAGTCTGTTGGTTAGCAAAATGCAGACCTGCTGGCTAGGTTAGCCAGTGTGCTAATGTTAGCTAGCTAGCTTGCCTAAAGGCTAGGGTACGTCGGCTTGCTGGAACAGTCAAGAACGCTAATGTTGACCTAATCTTACACAGCCAACTGCCGTTCGCAGGATTAAATTTGTTCATGGCGCTGGGCATGTTACTACATATTAATCATGTGCTTAGCTACCATGTTTGAGGTGTAAACTTATTGCATTAAGTTACACGATCACTCGCTAGCACTAGGCAAACGACAACGTTAGCATTCTTGATAATATATCAAGCCAACAACATCATCGTTAGCCACTTGTTTTTGTTTTCTCGCGTCGCTGATTCGCAGATCACTAAGTCTGTGAAATTGCCCAAATTATTTTTCCTAATTAACCACATTGCAGTATAGTTAGCAATGTCATTTGGACATTCAGGGCTACATCCACAATTCCATGAACATAAAAGAGCCATGACATTACTGTCCCGGAGATTAGTCATATCCCGGCTGGGAAATTTACATCAGTTTGCAGCTTTCTGGACTCTTGGGTGCAGCAGTTTTCGTCTACTTCGAAAGCGAACTTGGATGGAAGATTCCCTGCGATATATTTAGAAAGCAGTTTGTTTCTACGAAGCTTACTTAGCAGTCAGCGACTAAGGCCACATGTACAGCAGCTTTCACCAATTTCAAGCCAATAAAGGTTAATGTACAATAATGTTAAAGTGTCTAATATGTGGGTGCTAAATCTATGCATTAAAATAATTTAAACCAAATTGTAGTGAATTCTTTTGTCAGACTGCGATCCTGGTAGTCACCCAGGCCACTTGTAATCAGCCCCAGTCATTATGTTATGATTATGCACCATACTGACAGAAATTTCCATAATATGAACATGTGCCCTAATCTGATTTGCATTTTCTTATCACCAGACTTAGATACTCAAAATTTACCCTAGGACTTGTAACAGGTTAACTTATATGGACATATCTTGTAGTTAATTGGCTAAATTTCATCTTTTTTTTTTTTTTTAGGCTTTCCCGTGGAATGAGCGTTCCATGCAGCATCCTAGGTATGAATGACGTGGCCTGGCAGGAGACAAGAGGTGGGATGCTGCATGCAAATGGTGCTCCTGAGACTGGGGGTGTCAGAGTTCATGGCGGAGGGCCTCTGGCCACAGTTGGGGGAGGTGGACAGGTCCCAGGGGGGGCACATCTTCAGAGCATGGACAGGGGTGCTAACCCTACCCCAGGTACTCCACAGCCCCCACTAAGTGGGCGATCTCAAGATGATGCCACGGTTGGATACTTCTTTCAGAGGCAGCCTGGAGAGCAGCTTGGAGGTTGTGCACCTAGCAAGCATCGCTGGCCAACTGGCGATGGCAATCATGTTGATCAGGTACAATTGTTTTTGTCAAAGCCTTCACAGTGGAGATCAATCTTTGCAGTAAATTTGATTATTGCAGGTTAGATCAGTTTTTTTTTTCTCCAAGACTTTGCGTCTCAAGTTAAATCCAAGGGATAGTGGAGCTATGAGCTGGATATTATGAATTAGTTAGTATTAGAAAGCTTATTTTGTCAGTCACTGTAAAACAGATTAGGGATCATATTGATGCTCCCTAACCTGGTGAAATTCTTGTATTGTCAAAATATCACCTGTTCAATAACTAAGAAAACAAAACAGTTTTGTTTTCAGCTTGATCATCATGCATTTTTAGTTACCTCTACCTTTTTAAAGGGTATCATAAGACCAAGGGTAGCTGAAGTTTTGAACCCACAGAGCAGCAAGTAATCCTCAAACTGAAGTTAGAATTATATGGTTTCATATAACAGGAGTGATAATTAGATCATAATCTAAGTACAACTGGATGCACACGGCTGTGCTGTTTTTTTTGTTTCGCACACCGCAAGTAGAATAGTCTGTATGTCCTTGAAAATTGACCACTCCCTCCCTTTCTCCCTTCTGGTTGATGGAATAACAATGTTGAGGTTCGATTAATTTTCAGTGGAAAATTGGTGAATTTGGATGGCAAATTGTTATGACTAATTGTTATCAGTCATATCATGACACAGAGCTTTTGCCTTGTTATTGACTCGACGACTTGCTACGTCGAGTATGAATTGGCTCTCCAAGAACAGGCAGAGAGCAGGCACCAAATGAGTCTGTGGTCAAAGCACTGTTGAACAAACGGTTCAGTATTCACGATGCTAAAGTATTTTTCATTTCAGAAAAGCAAACCGACAAACGAGACGCCACCTGAAACCAGCAAAAATTTGTTTTCCTCTGAGCACAACATGCATCAACCTTCTTGTTAACACACTAGTCATAAGATGTAGTAAAATAGTGGAGGGTGAGTGTGGTCTGCCAGGGAATGTTTGGTATAAATGACCAAATGGCATTTTGTAGCCTTCAAATACTTAAATGACTGCCTATTATTTTATTTTATTTTATTTTGTTGGATTTTTTTACTGGATTTTTCTAGCATTGAGGAGATGAGCGCTACATAATAAGTGTAGAGGAAACAGTGGACTGAGCTTGCTGTGAAGTTAGCACCAACACTTCATCAGTGAGTGTAGCTGACTGCCTTTAAAACAGCTTCCTATCTTTTTATTTGCATGAACACGTGATTGTATTGGCTGTCAGCAGTAAGGAACTGATACTGTAGTGGAAGTTAGGCAAAAGAAATGACACCGGCTTATCCTTAACTACTAAATTTTCTATGAAATTACATCTCTTAACTGCAAGAGGCACCAAAAATCATGCTTTTTTGTGGCTGGTGGGTGACAATGTATACTTTTCAACAGTCATATTGATCTCCAGTTATTAAATTTAACATGTCCTTGTTTGGAGCCAGCCTTATAATCATTTACATGGTGATACACCTGGCGTTCTTGTGATTAGCTCAGTCCATTGATTGTAGTAAGGTCCCTCCTCAGTTCCTCAGCAGGGTCCCGATGCCCGTCTGAGGCCTTTGTTTAACCAGGCCTGCTTGTATACAGTGGGATTAAGTGTGGGGTTATCACTTAGCCTGATGAAAAGAAAGACGCTGACTTGGAAAGTGTGTCTGTGTTTGAAAAGGTGGGGAGGGTAAGGAGCTTTTGTAGTGTTAGTCATCAGTCACCTGAAATGAGTGGGCTGGCTGATACCTGATATCAGTTGATGACAATGGAACAGGTTATGCTGTGTTGCTTATTTACACCGTTCCCTTAAATAACTGAACATCAGCACCTGTTCCTGGTTTTTAGGTGTTATTTTTATATTTCATGTGGTCTAAATTGGCTCTTGCAGCTGTTGCAAATAAGTAACATGACGTGATGTAAGGGGGGAATACCATGTTAAAAAAATAACTCATGTTTTTATGGACCAGGCCGACAGTGAAAACATCTTTTGTCACATAGCCATGTCAGAGCACCAAGATTTTAATCTGTTTTGTGACCTTTTGATATCCAAATGAGGTTTCGCACTCATCAGTCCCAGCCAGAAAATGCACAGTGAGCCTTGCAAAGTCATTTTGGATACTGTCACACATACCTCCATGTTTGTGAAGTTCATTTGACAGAGCTGTGCTTTGTTCATTGGTTAGCAAATTAAAAAAATGGAATAACACACAGCTGTACTTTGTGTGGCATTCCATAACTGGTACTTGGCAAACAAAGGTAAAACGGCTTTGCTAGATGTTGGTTATGAAATTAATTCATGATTATTGTGAACATATCCTGCAAGTTGATGAATCCTTTTTGCATAAATTTCATTGTGAGGAATCGGTAACTTCAAGCGGCATGATGAATGCCTTAGTATAATAAAATAAACACTCATTTGTCATCTTCTTAGTTGTGCTTTGAAACTATTGAGAATGTTTAAATGTTGGGTGATTTAAATTTTTATAGTCAAATTAAATCACAAGAGATTAGAATAAGGTTTGTTTATTCCTATGATGAGCAGGGTCAACACATTGTGCCCTGCTTGTATCTTTATGCCTATGGTCTTGTAAGATTACTTGGATAGTGTTAAACCAAAATCAACATGTGAAATGGTGCTCCTCAAACCTTTTCCTCCCTTTTGTCTCAGGTCCGTGCTGTGGATGAAATGAATTATGACTTTCAGGCTCTTGCTCTGGAATCCAGGGGCATGGGAGAGGTAAGGCGTCGGTCTTTTTCACATCATAACCAGATATCTGTCTCACATGGATGCAAAGGCGTTGAAACTCTTATAAACATGCTTGTGTTATGCTATGTGGGGAGAATGGTACATGTACACATTTCCCAAGAGAGTTGTGGTAAATGCACACATTTACTTTGCTGGTAAAAATGTATTGATTTTCCATTTTCCTGCATCACTGAGCTTTATCATGACGACTGGCCAGGCAGGTCAATCGAACAGTCTAACATGCCTCAAACTTGAAATCTTCTAGTAGGAGTTACTCCACATAGCTTTAGCTGCAACAAATGTGTTAAGCTGCGGTCACTTTAGTACTAAACCCAGACGGAAATTCGTTGGGTTTCCCGTACACATCAATTAAAAAACCCATGCGAACGATGAAAGAAAGTAGTCGCATCTGGTTGCAGAAAATTATCGCACTGCCCACACACGAATGCGAAGGTCAAGAGTTCATGTTTGAACGTTGAACGTTTGTTGTTGCTTAGAGAAACGTCTTTTCTTCACAGCTTCTGCCAGCAAAAAAGCTCTGGGATTCTGATGAGTTGGCCAAGGATGGAAGGAAAGGGATGCTTCTCGGAGAGGAGTGGAGGGACAATGCATGGGGATCATCTCGTGAGTGGCTCTTTGTATTTGCACACCTTCTTTTCAGTCAGCATGTTTTTCCTCAGGATGCTGAAGCCATTGTGAGATCGGATTGGTAGGAATTGGGTGCAGCTGGTAAATCTTTGATGAGCACAAAAAGCCCTTTTGGACTGTGGCATCAGTCAGCCCAGTTATGTGACTTGAGTTACAATTTATGCCTTACAAACTGTTTTTTTAGACTTTAGATATACACAACCTCACCTGTTTCAGCGGTTTTCCTCACAAACATGTTTTTTTCTCGTCCAGATCACTCAGTTTCCCAGCCGATCATGGTGCAGCGGCGGCCGGGCCAGAGCTTCCACGGGAACGGCGACGCCAACTCAGTGCTGTCACCTCGCTCAGAGGGCGGAGGCCTGGGGGTGAGCATGGTGGAGTACGTCCTGAGCTCCTCTCCTGGTGACAAGATGGACGGCCGCTACAGGAACGGAGGTTATGTAAGTCAAGCTTCCAAGACTTTTAAAATAATCGTTAAAATGACAGAGTGTCACGCCAAGTTCCCATATTCACAACTGTGACACATCATTATTACTTCGTCTTTGTTTTTTTTTCCCAGGGTGGAGGAGATACTGACCAAGACGGGAGAGAGAAGAGCGACGCCCAAGAGAAGGCGTCCCCCTTTGAGGAGGACAAGAACCCAGAGCTCAAGGTGGGAGAGGAGAGTGACGCCTCTAAAGCCAACGGAAGAGGCCTTCTCAACGGCATGGACAGAGACTGCAAAGACTTTAAGTAGGTTTGCCCATGAGTATTTGGACAACAACACTGTTTTGTTTGTCTTCTTTCTTTGCTGTGGATGTGAAATAACAATAACTGAAGGGACCATCAGCTGTAATTTCAGGGTTGTTTTTAATATCATTAATCATCTATAGTGTTATTTCAGCAGATCATACTGATCCTCTGGAAGCTCCTAGATACTATGGCAGAATTTCGTGTTGCTTTGCATTTAATGGTTCATAAAATTGGATGAATAAATGTGTACACGTTTGAACAGTCTGAACACCAGGCAGTCAGTGTTCCAATCATTCTAATCTCTTTAAATTATGAATCAAAGTCCAGGGATACAGTGTAGAGGACACATAATGATGCCCCCACCGTGCCATGGATGAACCGTTGGCATGCAACTCATTGTGGCACAGCCTCTCACCACTGATTAGTGGGTTACACCCACATCAACCAGGAAATGTACCACTTTATCACAGGAAGTGTGCCGATTTACCGTTTTCCCACATCTATTGTAACAGTGTTTACTTTACTGTTGGCCCGTTGGGGACACCTGCATATAAGGACATGCCAACAGAGCTGCTTTTGTATTACAAAGAATGAACGTTTTAGTGTCTCATTGTTTAAATGTTTTGACAGGGGGCTTCATGCCCCATCAAGATCTGAGGGAAACACTGCAACATGAAGTCGTTGGTGTAGTATGCAGTTAAATTTCTCTAAGCGCAGTGACTTCTAGAAGCCTTTTCAATGGGAAGATTAATCTTGCGGCACTGATTAAGAGTCATTAATGTCTATCTTCGGTAAGTCTTGCACAGCTGTGGTGATTGTGGTGTTTGACCAACTACGTTTTCCATACTGTGTAATTTATAGCCATCCCAGCTGTGATAGAATGAGCTGCAAAGAGCCTTGCAATAACATCATCTGTTCATTTATGTGAACTGTACACCTCCATAGGTTCAGGAAGAAATTTTGAAATGACTACTTCTACTACATGATGATAATGTTGAAGTGGAAAAAACCTCTGAAAATGACTGTTGACGTGATATAGGGTGAAGAAATATCGTGTCTAAATGTTAAGAGTAAAGTAGATAATAATTGTATAGCTTTGTACATTTACCATGGACATCTAAACTCTGTAGAGCTTTGTGTCACAGGGTCTTGGCCCTGTGTCTGGCCCCTGATGTTAATAATTTTTTCGTTCATTCAGCCCAACCCCTGGAAGTCGCCAGGCTTCCCCCACCGAGGCCGTGGAGAGGATGGGTCCCAGTCAGACTGGTCTGGAGATGATGGGCCAGCACCACCCCCATGTCCTCCAGCAGCAGAACGCCGCTCATAACAAGGCCCCAACCGAGGACTTCCAGAACCACGAGGCCCAGAGCATGGGAGGTATGGAGCAGCAAGCTGGTGTGGAGTCCCTGCAGTTTGACTACGCTGGGAACCAGATTCAGGTGGACTCCTCGGGGACCCCAGTAGGACTGTTTGATTACAACTCCCAGCAGCAGGTCAGCTGAATTTCCAAACATCATCCAATAAGAGATTCAATTAGCTGTGAGTTTGCATAGCTGGGCTTGGACAGACTATTTGACTTTGTTTTTCTGCGCTGTTACCAGTTGTTCCAGAGATCCAATCACCTGACTGTTCAGCAGCTCACTGCGGCTCAGCAACAACAATATGCACTGGCTGCAGCCCAGCAGCAGCATCTTGGTAAGTGGGCCTGTTTGTCTGTTTGTCAGGCATGTAGACGTGTTGTAATGCAGTCGCTTTGTGGGTCTCATGCTGACTAGAATTCGGGGTGGATTTACTGTTGGGCGGCATTTTAGATTTGATATGGAACTATTATTTACATTGTTTGGTCCTCATTTCAGCTGGCCTTGCCCCTGCGTTCGTGCCAAACCCGTACATCATTAACGCTGCCCCCCCTGGAGCTGATCCCTACACTGCTGCTGGGTTGGCAGCAGCAGCCACGCTTGCAGGTTAACACACAGCACATTTTCATCCCTTGTTCTCTGTTGAGTTTTATCCCTAATCTACATGTAGCAGTATTTTAAATACATGTCCAACTGAGTCAAATTCAAGCTAAATATACATATTTCTTAGCTGTGTGAAATGTGTAATATTTAAATGTCTTTCCTAAGGCCCCACAGTGGTTCCCCCACAGTACTATGGTGTTCCCTGGGGTGTGTACCCAGCCAACCTTTTCCAGCAACAGGCCGCAGCTACTGCCAATCACTCAGCTAATCAGCAGGCATCCAATCAGGGACCGGGGCCCGGCCAGCCGCAGGTAGGAAGCAGAATATTTTCTTAACAGTTTATGTATCCACCCTAACCCTGCCACATTTTTTACGCTTGTCTAGATTAGGTAATAATATTGTGCTTTGAATGTTTGTCAAATACATTCCTTAATTTGTTGATGCAAATGTAGATCACATTCGCACACACCTTAACAAATCAAATGAGACAGACTTGCTAAATATAGGAGTTCCACATGGGATCCATCTTAAAATGCTTATGAAACTGATGGAAGGATTTAAACAATAATTTAGATAAAAGTACCCGCAACAAACCTGCATGCTTCCATGATGTGTAAACCCAAACTGGGTTTTTGAAAATGTAATGGTTGTCTTTCTTGGCCAGCGCGCTCATTCCACTTTTGTGGTGGCCTGCGGGTTTGATAATATCATTGCCTTGTGCAGGTGATGCGTACGGGAACCAACCAGCGCCCTCTTACACCTGGGCAGGGCCAGCAGAGTCAACAGGAGTCTTTAGCTGCAGCAGCTGCTGCAAACCCCGCTTTGGCCTACACTGGAATGCCAGGTCAGTAGATGGCTCCATATTGACTGTCATCATAGCACCAGTTAATTAATTCCAACACAGGTCTCGTAGTCTAAAAACACCGCACCATAGAATATTAAAAATTAAAGTTTGGAGCAGCCCTAAATATAGAAAGAGGATAATAAGCTGCTTCTTTCACTGGACCACGTTCTTTTGTGCTGATAATACCATTTGAACGTGAACATCAGATATTGTTAGTATGGTGCTTAAGTAATATCTAAATGTCATGCAACCCTACTCCCTATAGCACAAAGAAGCAGGTATGTTCTCAAATCATGGTTCCATGGTTGCCATGGTTGGGCTTATAGTAACTTTTCAATTTCCCACAGTTATGATGCCTTGAAGTTGTTTTTTTCTTGGGGAAAATTGGGGAAAATTCTTGACACCAAAAAACACCTCATTGGTCAGTGCCATTTTTTTTAAAGATCTTACCTATTATAATCAGATTGCCCTCTCTGTGCTTTTCTTTCACACTAACACAGGTTATCAGGTCTTGGCTCCTGCAGCGTACTATGACCAGACCGGAGCCCTGGTGATGGGCCCCGGGGCCCGAACCGGCCTGGGTGGGCCTGTCCGCCTGGTTCAGACCCCACTCCTCATCAACCCAGCAGCAGCACAAGCTGGTGAGTACAAGCTCACCTCTCAATATAGATATTTAAGTATGTTTATGGAAGGCTATAAAAAAATCTACAAGCTGTCCAAGTTGGAAAGAAAACGATACTTTGACCAGATGGTGAAGTAGTAACATGGGGGATCCAGTGTCATCTTCTGTAATAGAAGTAGTCAGAGAGATTACATCTTGAAGTTTCATCAGTGGTTTATATCAAAATGTAAATGTGTCTCTGCAAGGCTCATACAAAACCTTGGACCCCCCCTGCTTATGTGTTTTTATCCTGTGGTCGTCTTACACAAACGTGTGTTTAGTCATCTCACATAGTCAGTACCTCTCTGGGCCATCTGGAACCTGTGCACCTTCGGACGGCGTCACTTTGTCCTTTCCTCCCTTCACCCTCTCTCTTGTCCGTCAGCAGCAGCGGTGTCGGCGTCCGGCTCCGGCAACAGCATGTCCGGTCCCCCGGCCAACGGGCTGTACCGTTCCATGCCCCAGCCTCAGCCGCAGCCTCAGCAGCAGCAGCCTCCCCCGCCCAGCAGCGGCCTGCCTTCCAGCTCCTTCTACGGCTCCGGGTCGGTCGCCGCCACCTCTCAGAGCAGCTCCCTGTTCTCCCACACCTCCGCCGCCCAGCCGCCGCCCAGCTCCTCCCTGGGCTTCAGCAGCGCCGGAGGCTCCCTCGGTGTGGGCCTGGGCTCTGCTCTCGGAGGGTTCGGCTCTTCTGGTCAGTGACTAAGCACTAGGCTGCATGGGAATTTTTATTTGTTTTGAGGAGCTGCTCTGTTTTCTCACACTTTTCCTCTTTTCTCTGCAGTGTCCAGCTCCACAAGTAGCAGTGTTTCTCGCAGGGACTCCCTCCTGGCAAGTTCTGACTTGTACAAACGTGGTGGCAGCAGTTTAACTCCCATCGGCCAGCCCTTCTACAACAGCCTGGGTTACTCCTCCTCACCCAGCCCCATCGGCCTAACACCGGGACACTCCCCGCTCACACCCCCTCCTTCTCTGCCCTCCTCTCATGGATCCTCTTCCAGCCTTCACCTAGGTAAGCCTGGGAATGGTTAATAACTATGGTTTAAAGAAAACATGAAACACATTAAAAATGTTGTGCACAGTGTATTTATATAGTTGTATACACCGTATTATTTAAGAAAACTTCATGTATTTTTAACATTGTATAGAGGCTTTGTAACGCTTTCAAAATCTTGAGAATCATTAGTCTAATAATAATCCAAAGTGTGAAGCTGAAGATGAACGAGATGAATATTAACATTTTAGCTATAAATTTATAATGCAGGACATCTGTCATTGTTAATATGAAATAGAATCTAAAAGTGAATTTAGATTCTGATCATAAACAAACCTGACTCCTTGTACATCATTTGGCCAGTGCTGACATCATCTTCAATTATAAGATTATAATTATTGGCGTATTTGCTAAAAATTAGTATTTCAGTTCTATTCAGTATTTTCTTTTTTATAACTGGCACAATAGTAGGCTTCAGAACGGTAACTATCATAGAGCCAACAATTGTTCTCACAGTATAATTTGGTATGGGTGTGGTTCAGGTAGACATAGCTGCACCCTGCTGTTAAAAACATTAATTTCATGATTTTCCTCAAAGTATTATATGTATTATGAGTGCGTATATTACTTTACTAATTATAAGAGTCATTATAAGTATTGTTTTTCTCTATTTTGACTTTCTTAGTATTATGTTTCCAGCAGTGTTTTCCCACCCACAGGAAAAAATTAATATTTCTATTAAATCTTTGCACTTGGACTTTGCATGGAGCTCAACTACCACCACCACAGTGTCCAGTCATGATTTTCCGTCCTCTAATCCCAGGTGGCCTGACGAACGGCAGCGGGCGCTACATCTCTGCGGCCCCCGGGGCGGAGGCCAAGTACCGCAGCACCGGCGGGACGTCCAGCCTGTTCAACTCCAGCAGCCAGCTGTTCCCCCCTTCTCGGCCGCGCTACAGCCGCTCCGACGTCATGCCATCCGGGCGCAGCCGTCTCTTGGAAGACTTCAGGAACAACCGCTTCCCCAACCTCCAGCTCCGTGACCTGCCGGGACACATGGTGGAGTTCTCTCAGGACCAGCATGGATCCAGGTAGCATTCAGCTGCATATGTGACTATACGCACACAGAACTGAAGTTGCTCTCGCTGTGTTTATACATGCAGAGACGTGACGTTTTACTTGATGCTGAAAGCAGGGTGTGTTGTATAAACTATGAGAATCTGGCTTAAAATGGCGTTTTTTCTTCTGCTACATAATGTCTCTCCTCAGCTTGAGCTCTCCTAAATGCTGCGCTTTTACACAAGAATAAATTAGATTGGTCTGTCTCTGTCTACTGGAATATTAAAAAGTGTGTTTTTTTTTTCTTCCTTCTATCTCAACTCTTTCTTCCGCTGTTGTCCTGCCAGGTTTATCCAGCAGAAGCTGGAGAGGGCCACTCCTGCTGAGAGGCAGATGGTGTTTGGAGAGATTCTGCAAGCGGCGTATCAGCTGATGACTGATGTCTTTGGGAATTACGTCATCCAAAAGTTCTTTGAGGTTGGGCCAGTTATCAAAGTTAATAAGATGTTTTGAATTGAATGGTAGCAGCGTGAGATTAGCTAATATATTGGTTCTATTTTTGTAGAGCTCCCATAGCTCCCAAAGAGGATGAAAGTGAATGCATTACATCATGTTGAATTGGGTTTTTTTGTTGTTGTGCAGTTTGGAAGTGCGGATCAGAAGCTGGCTTTGGCAACACGTATCCGCGGGCACGTCCTTCCCCTGGCTCTGCAGATGTATGGTTGCCGGGTCATCCAGAAAGCCTTGGAGTCCATCTCGTCTGACCAGCAGGTAATTGTAAGTGAGATTTCACTTCTTTATAACAGTTTTCGCTGTGCTTTTTTTTTTTCTTTGGTTAAAAATTCAGCAAAGTAGATATCTGTTACAGCACCCCTAAATCTTCCTATTGCAGAGTGACATTGTCCGTGAGCTGGATGGCCATGTGTTGAAGTGCGTGAAGGACCAGAATGGGAACCATGTGGTGCAGAAGTGTATTGAGTGTGTTCAGCCTCAGGCCCTACAGTTCATTATCGATGCCTTCCAGGGTCAGGTAGGTTACAAGCGGCGGTTCAGCTGCCAGTCATCGCTCACACTGTTGTTTCGGTGGAGATCGCCACACAAGCAGCCATTGAAGTCAAAACAGAGCAACCTTGCGCTACCTGTGCACTGACTTGCTTTTGCTCCCGCCCTCTCGTCCAGGTGTTTGTGCTCTCCACCCACCCCTATGGATGCAGAGTGATCCAAAGGATTTTGGAGCACTGCACCCAGGAGCAGACCCTGCCCATCCTGGAGGAGCTGCATCAGCACTCCGAACAGCTTGGCCAGGTAAGCATATCAGGCCTTGCATCTGGTCTCATTTCTATGCCCATTGCAGATGCAGCAGTCATGTTTTTTTTTTTCTTTCTCTAGATGTGATTGATCATTAGTGAGTCGTGTGCTTGTCCCGTGTGCACGCCCCCTCCTTGTTTCAGCATCTCATGTTTTTTTTTTTAGTGTCATTGTTTGCTGTGTAGTTTGTGGTCTTGTAGATGCAATGTGTAAGGATAATGGTAAGGATGAATGTAATTATGCTGTTGTCATTACATCTGACCTGTGATATGACTATTGAAACATCCACCCTGCCCCCCCACTTATTCCATCTAGAAATATCAAGGCGTATCATTGGAGATGACACCCAAAACATATTATACAGTGTCCAGCGATGCACTGTTCAAGGTCAGAGCAATTTGCCTCCCTCTCGCGGATGTCCCCGTGCTACCTTCCTTCCTCCCTCTCTTTCTTTTCTCCTGTCAAAAGTCTGATTTAACACGTAGATCGTTCTCCTCCAGCTCCCCACTTTCACAGACCTCCTTCTAACCCCCCTGAGCAAGCCTCCTCCTCCTCCTCCTCCTCCCTCCCCGTCGTCGCCTCCTCTTTTCTGCCTCCCCCTCCCCCCCTCTCTCTCTTCTTGCTTTGCCTTAATCAAGACTCTTTTCCCACAGAGGATTCACACGGCACTCGCTTCTCTGCTCTCTGATAACACCTCTTTTAGGCCTACAGCGTTTCCGATCAATCCGTTTTTCCTCCTCATCCTCCGGGTTTCACTTGAAGTGCTTGATAGAAGCTCCACGAGAGCAGTTTGGATAACGAAAATGCCCCGAGCGCATTTTTAACTTGACCTTGAGTACTTGAAACTTAAAGTCAAGCCCTAAAAAAAAAAAAAAAAACTAAATTACCAGGGTTTCAGTAAATTGACAGGAAATGGATTCCAAGGCAAATTTAAAATATTGCGATCATTAAACTGACCTGGCAAATTCCTGCTATAACCAAAACAAACAACTCAGTGGTGTTATCTGTTTCCTGGTCAGGTGAGTTTTGTCTCCATCTTGCCATACTGCTTCAAGTGTAAGTTCTTCACTAAAATCACACCCATAACTGTCTATCACCCATTCTGAAGGGGCAAAGATGCTATTGGTTGTGTTGTCCGGTCAACAGTACCCCAAACCAGCAGCATCTATTTTGTCTGACCTTCCGCAGTGATGACGTAATGTTATTTGGTGTAAGACTACAAATGGGGGTGTCACTCATTCGTCTACCTGTCATTTTAGCAATGCATGATTATCTCACACCAATTAGGACCAATGGGGAAATGTAGTGCATGAACATCAATGAGAGTAAAAGGGTGTCACGCTGATTTCTCTGCGATTTTTTTTTATTTATTTATTTTAAATTAACACCAGTGCAGCCACTGTCCCTAATCACACCCCTCCGCTGCCTCCTGCAGGATCAGTACGGCAATTACGTCATTCAGCATGTGCTGGAGCACGGCCGGCCGGAGGATAAGAGCAAGATAGTGGCGGAGGTTCGTGGGAAAGTTCTTGTCCTGAGCCAGCACAAATTTGCAAGGTAAGTCAGGTTGTGTCATACTGACAGGGATGGAAATTAACTGTTCTCGTTGTCAGTGCCAAGTAGACCTCATTTCATACACCGCTAGGCCTTTATTAGGGAATTGTCGCCAAGTTAATTACCAGGCTGTGACCTAGCCCAGCATTCAGGTTGTATCTTGTTCCAGGTTCAAGGTACAGTCACCGTCCTCACTTAACACACGCCTTACACAACTCTGCACCAAGCAAGTGGGCTTTACTATTTTTTTTGTTTTTTAACACGAGACTCAA
Source organism: Holocentrus rufus (assembly GCA_900302615.1). Lineage (NCBI taxonomy): Eukaryota > Metazoa > Chordata > Actinopteri > Holocentriformes > Holocentridae > Holocentrus > Holocentrus rufus. The sequence continues at coordinate 58,685 of OMLF01012572.1, read as the reverse complement.
ACTAAAAGCAGGTGACACAGTTTGCATTAAGAGAAACCCTATATACATGATGTAACAGTCTTCCACTTTGACTGAAACAGCGTTTTTCCCAACTTTTCAACCCGCTGGCGCTCTCTCTGACTACACTGAGCAGTGTCCAATCTAAAAGATGGTGATTTACTGGTAATTTATCATATTGCACAGGTTAAAGTCGTGCTGAGGTGAGGATTATCGATGTAAAATGTAGAACATGTCCAGCATCATTGCTTCTAAGAAGGTCGCAAATTAGCGGGTGACCTGTTTACACCTGTGCCAATCAGGGCCAAAACCAACAATTACACGGGACTGTTGCTGGGTTCAGAAAGTGGGACTGAAATGCTGGTTAACCCGCTAACACTGAATTAAAGTCCCGGGTTGTCGTAGGATTTTAGTTCCGCACAAAAGGGGCATTAGTTTAAATTTGCAAATGCTTTGAAAAGTGTCAGGCTAGTCCTTAAATTACCACTTGACAGGAATCTAAATGATAAAACTGGAAAATCTCTCACTATCTAAATACTGTGCATATATCTTAAACATGTCAAGTTGCCAGTGCCATAAATGCTTGAATGCCGTTGGGGATTTGTGTGTAATAGAAGCCTCTCTCGCTCTCTCTCCTCAGTAACGTGGTGGAGAAATGTGTGATCCACTCCTCGCGCGCCGAGAGAGCCCTGCTGATCGATGAAGTATGCTGCCAGAAGGACGGCCCCCACAGCGCCCTGTACACCATGATGAAGGACCAGTACGCCAACTACGTTGTCCAAAGGATGATTGACATGGCAGAACCCGCTCAGCGCAAGATCATCATGCACAAGGTTAATAATCGAGTAAACCCGCTGCATGCGTCTGTGTACATGTGGATAGAGAGGGGCTCATGTCTGCAGCTGGCAGAACCGTTAAGACCTCGGTCCTGGTGAACTCGCATTACTTGGACTCCATGCAAAATGTGAGCGAGCAAATCTGAGTTTGTTTCCCCGACGATGTGTACCAATATAGTGTTTGACGTGTAACGAGCCATGATCTGAGTACAAGCCCTAAAAATAATCAGACAACTGTGAAAGCTTGTCTGGTTATAAATAGATTGCAGCGTAAAATGAGGCGTTTCAGATGTCTGAAGTGCTGTGTGACAGCTCTCGTGTCTTTTTAAAAAACATGATTATTATGCCAAAAGGCTTTGGGAATGGCATTTCTTGAATTTGAGGAATATTAGTATATGAGGGAATATTCCAGTCATGTTAAAGGGACAGTTTACCTCAAATATATATATATTTTCCCACTTACCCCTGGTGCAGTTTATCCATCCATATTGCATGATTTAGCGAGGCTTCTACGCTGCTGTGATCTCCACCACCCCAATACAGCGGGACTGATGAGGTACTTGTTTACGGAGCTCAAACCGTCAACAGTTTATATGTGGAAAAACTGCAACAGCAATAACTCTTTTCAAAAACAATGACACAGATAGCCAACACAATCCACAGCCCCCAGGGGAGACGAGTATTGTAGCAACTATTTCCTGCTGATAAAACACCGGCGAAATACCTGTCTGCCCCACAGGCAGACAGGTATCTATTTATGTCTGTCTGCAAAACTTATCTATCCACCTGCGGGGTGGATAGACACAGTTGGCGAAGGGACCTTGGTAGGAAATAGTCCCCAACGAAACTCTAGGTACAGAATGTCTGCTAATCTGCTAATCTGTTCAGAAATAAAATCTTATTCTTAACCCTCCCAAACTATTCAGTGTGTGTGACATGAGTTAAAATCTGGACTATTATGTCACTAACTGTATGTACCCACAAGCCCCAATGTGTACGGGTGCACTGGACATAAGAGATGGAAGAAAGGCATGCTGAAATGTGGCAACAGGATGACCGCCTGTGTTTTATTTGTGTGTGTGAGAGAGAGAGACACACACACACACACACACACACACAGAGACAGACAGAGGGATATTGAGTGCTGGAGCTCCATCTGGCGAGATAAGAATATCTTGTAGTGTTTGATGTGCTGTTATATTCTGAACTTGAAGTGTGAGCTTGTTTGCTATTAGATTGAAGAACATTGGTTAAGTTTTTCCTTGTGTGTGTGTGATGCAGCCAGATTTCAAAACTTGAGGATTTAAAACTCCTGTGTAATTTAATTTGTAATTTAGAGCATATAGCCCTGCAGATATTTTCTCTGTGGCTTAATAGACCTATTTAGAATCAGGAAATTGATTTCAGAGGAGGGCAGCTGACTCCACTGACTGAGCCTCACTTGGTCCTGTAATGGAGATTTTTATTCCTCTGTAACTTTGCTGAACAGAAAAAAACTTGTTGAACATGCCAAGAGGGAATTTTGAAGTCTTGAAGTCTAGGAAATGTTTACACCAGTATTAATTGTGTTTGTTCCTTTGGTCGACTTTTACGATTTGACTTTGAACTCGCTGATCTTTGTCCTCTCTGCCTTTTCAGATCCGGCCTCACATTGCCACCTTACGCAAGTACACCTACGGGAAGCACATCCTGGCCAAGCTAGAAAAGTACTACATGAAGAGCGGGTCTGACTTGGGCCCCATCGGTGGCCCCACGAACGGCCTCATGTAGTCGCGCCGATGTCCCGGGTCCCCTGAACATGTCGGAGTAGGAGCCCCCCACCACCTGTTCTGTAAGAGACGCTCCTTAGCCATAGGGGTTAACCTTTGACACCCTCTTGTTGTCCCATTTGGGGGAATTACCAAAAAAAAACAAAAACAAAACAAAAAAAGATAATTCAACTTCACCTAAGAATGCTGTGACGTCTGACTCCCTGCCACTCTGCCACCCCTGGTGCTGCAGGCCCCCAGCGCGGCCACCGGGGGCCGCACAGTCCGCAGGCCGTCTCCTGGGTAAAGCACAAGCCCGTTGTTTATGATGTAATTGATGTATCTGACTGGTTTTCATATTATCTTGTACATTTAGTTTTTTACCTTGTAAATTGTCTGTAGAAAAAAAAATTATACACATTTGCTGAAATTTACGATTCTTACAGTTACACCAGCAAGTGACTTTATAAGGCTAAACTGAGTGATCCTTTTGAGAAATTTTCCATTTGTTTTTGTAACCAGACTTATTATGTCAACTGTTCTAACTTAAAAGCCAGGCAATTGAGTATAAAATTTCTACATGATCCCATGCACGGTAAAGTGTTGCCCATGCCAAAGCAGCTGATTGGTTCATTTTCAAACAGCACCACATAGTATGGATGGATATGAACTCCTCCGTCCACTGATGATTACTATGCGTCTCGTGCCAATTCGTTAGTCACCCGTAGGTCTTGGAGACCAGTTTGCGCGCTGGGCTTTGGAGAGCTGTGCTTTAGTTTGGGGTAGTGTCATCCGACAGTGGCTGTTTCTCGCCTCTTGCGTTGCCTCCTTTTCTTAGCTGAGTGGGGGCGTGTCCTTACCCTGTTGACTAGCAGCTAATTAGTCTGCCTGATGTTTAACCTATTTGATGATCAGTGTCAGTACTAAGCAGTACACATAGACAGACTCAAGCTGTTGCATCCACTGAGCCCCAACTCAGCTGTCTTACTCCTCTTCTTCTTCATCCAATGATTTGCTCTGGGTTTAAGCCAGATAAAAGCTACCATTAATTTAGCTTATAGTAGCAGAGCATGAGGTTTGGTTGTATAGTGGGTGTGTAACCTGGTGTAATCTTAACCTGAAATGACCGTAGTGGGGGTCTTTTGTGGGATAGCGGGTGGGAGCGGGGTATGCATTGGCATGCTGTGACAGGTTTTAATACTTGGAATGATTTTACTTTATCATGTTTTGTGCAACATCTTATCTGTCTTGTAGTTTGAGATGAACACTGCCCTAGAAACGGTATCTTTATGTACTGAATATCATCTCTTGCATAGAAGTAGTTTAGCAATGTATAGCATCTTTATGTATGAGTAAATTGTTGCTTTTGGGTAGGGGGCTTGCAGCAACGATGGTACCCCCACCGCCTGAAGGTCCGAGTAGACAGTTGTTGTGAAGTGGTGCTTATCCCAGCTTTGTACATCTGAATAGAAAGAAACAGAATCAATGGGATAAGTGGGAGAAAGGGATGTTGCAAGAACCTCTTGTGGTTCTGTTTTTTATTTTATTATTTTTAATTTCCTTTAGGTTGGGTATGCAAGTGCATTAGTGGAGGCCGGTGGGGCCATCAAAAGCTATACAATTCACCTGTACTGCTAGTAGTGATGGCTTTTTTGCTTCATATGAATAATTGTAGAATACATGTAGTATATGTGCAGTTAATAAGTGTAAGTTTATTAGTTTAATTGAAATGTCTAGTTGTGGTGTTTGACAGGCCTTGCTAAATTTGTAGTGATGCTTTTATTTCGTCTGTACAGTTGTACATTTGTAAACGTTGATGCTGTAAATGGGATGTCTTTTACACTTTTGGGGGGAAAAAGGCAAAATGTGCATTTTGATGTGTGTATATTCATCACTCCTTTCCCCTTGAATATAATGTATACAGTTTTATTTGATCAAGCATTATTTTAAAAAAAAAAATCTTTTTATGGCTTTGCAATCTGGCATGGTTTTTGTTTTTAATCTGTTATGGGAAAGGCCAGCCTCTGTTTGTACTGGAGCTGTAACATCCTCTGTTGATAGTCTTTATGATGTGTGACAGTTTAAAAAAACAAAAAACACAAAAAAACACCACCAATGCTCTGTACTTAAAATGAGGCTGCATTTAGTCCTCTGCTACCATGGAAACTTCACAGGATATGACAAGAATTATTTTTGTACAGAAGAGTGCTGTATTTTGGAACAGCTACTACCTTGTAAGCAAAAGCAATGTAAGATATTGTCAATTATATAAATATGAACATATGAGTTTTGTCACACTGTCAAAGTCATGTACATTTTCAGGTGGCCTTATGTACATTTCCAGATGTTAGATGAAGAAAAAGAACTCATTTTTGGAAGCAGAATTGTGACTATGTATGATTAAACTGTTCTTCTAACATTTGACCAGACTTCTGTGCTTTCTTTCAAACCTTTGGTTTGCTCATGGTAAGATTGTTATAGCTGGCAGACATTAGAGCTCCCATTTTTTTGTGAACTGAAACAAACTGTCAAATGAAACAAAACTATTGCTGTAATCCTCATGTTGCTCTTCTGTCACCTTTATCCTCTATTGCACTTTAGTTAATGTGGTGTTTAAGATTTTGTACCTCAGGATATCACATTTATGTCTAAGAATGCACATTGGGGTCCTGACTTTTAAGGAAAATGTGCTTTCACAATTTGTTTTTCAGTTTTTTTATTTTTATCTTTATAATTTATGGACTATGCCTTTGCATGTTAGCTTAAAATGTCATGTTACTCAGTTCACCCAGTTGTTTCGTCTTTGTAATAGAGTTTATACATGTTTCATCGGCCTGTGACTTGAATTTGTGCATTACTCATAAGTGTTATGAAACCGAAGCAAGTCGTATGAGGATAAGCGACCAAACAATACTCTCTTGAGGGATGTTGGGCTGCGTCGCGCACCTTGTCCAGGTGGGCGGGGCTTCAGAAGGCGAGGCTCAATCAGAGCACCTGCGGAAATCCTACAGGGAAGTAGAGAGCACAGTAATCTACAAACAGCTGAAACATGAGGATATTTTTGACAGCAGTTTCACTATTAGCTATGGACGTAATACCACGAGTATATATGTCGGTAAGTCATCACTTAATATAGGCCTACTAATGTCAGGCCAAGCACTATTAGCTTTGTTTTTACAGTTTTCGACAGTGAAGACGTCAAGCCAGCCTCGGTGCTCACCTTTGGCACCTTTGTGTGTGTGTGTGTGTGTGTGTGTGTGTGTGTGTGTGTGTGTGTGTGTGTGTGATGAGG
>OMLF01012572.1:0-52792 GCA_900302615.1 Holocentrus rufus | reverse complement strand
AGGGTGTCTCCGTTGGTCTCTTTTACAGTACTACTACTTCTGTTTAGCTGTCACATGTTTTTGTCAGTCTTAGCACTCAGTCGATTTCACACTGAGTGAAATCCAGTGTTTCAACATCATTCACGGGTGTGTGGTGAAATCACCTAAAGGCTTCTGCGTCAGTGTTTTTAATCAGACGACTGAGGGAGTTAGCATATTACCATCAGCTCCAGGGTGTTTGATATTAATTATACCCCCAATGGTTAGTTATTAGGTATATTTTTATTGGGCACACCCATCTTGTGCTGTGCTGAAACCTCCAACAAGAATTTAACAGGGTGCAGATTCCTGCCCACAAGGTGTTTTGATTGTCCCACTGGTTATGTTAGTCTCCTGAGTCACAAATTTTTGGTCAAATCAAATGGCTCTGTTGTTCTCTCTGAGAGAATAAGGTCTTTGGCACTCTCGTTCAAAAGTTTTATGCCCTGTGGGAGGTTGCTCAACATTAGCTGCTGCAGCTGTTGAAAACAGAAATTATAACTTGAGGGCTACCACATCCTGATTAATCAAAAGTAAAGTATGTGATTTTACAGCACCTCCTAGGACTTGTGCTGCCTAACAGTATAATTGGGAGCACTCTCATTGTGCAAAGCCACAGCTCCCCGTTGCATTATGAATGTACTGTAGCATAATGATACAGGAAAAACCTCATGCAAATTTTCTGGCAGCATTCTTGTGACAGGGCTTGTATTAGGGTTGGGCAGTCAGATAAGATGGAGGCCATCAGCTGTCCCTCCCTTTTACTGTAGGAAATAACTTCAATCCAAAACAACCTTGGGCAAAAGAATCTACTTCCTCTAGCTTTCATTCCCTCTAGCACAAAGATTATTTTTTCCAAACCTAACCTTTTTTGAAAAATGTGCACCAGTCAGACTGGTGAACTTAAAACATAATATTGCATGACTGTGTGCAGAGTGCAACATCTCTAAACCTGCATGTAATATGAATTTACAAATGAAATATGAATCATTCAAGATGTATGTTGGCTATGTTGGCTTATGCAATGCACTTCTAACTTAGTGTTGTGTTCCCATTCAAACATGGAAATTGTTACGTCTTCATGAGAGTATGTGGCATTAAAAAAAAGCTTTTATTGTGTACTGCATAGTTCAGAATTACTTTTCCTTATTGCTAACACAGCGCCCTGTGTTCTGCTACCTTTACTCCCTTACCAAACAGGTGGAGTAACATGAGCATTTTCATCAAGCTAACGTCATTGCCTACACAAAGCATTTAATTGTGTCATCTAGCCTGTTGGCCATATTGTGCTTTTGAGGTTGTGTAAAACTCTATTATGGGACACAATGGTTACTTTAATAGGACTTTGTACCTTATGAGTCATGATTCACTCAGTTGATTCATTCTTCTATTTTGTCAACTTCCTTCACCTCTTGTCTGTTTTCATATGGGACCACTTAGGTCAGACAATAAGGACAGGAAATAACACTGTGGTTCTGCTGACCTCCAGTGGTCCTCAACCTAAAATATCTTATTGTACATGTTTTCCATGTGCCATCAGTTTTCTGTGCCTCCAGAAGACTTGGATGGATCAGGGTATGACCTGGACAGTTCTGGCTCAGGGGACTGGTCAGTACAAGGTAATGGGTACCATGTTTTGTGACTGTAAAGTCGTCTATATATGTGAAATAGTTTGTGCTAAAGTCCACTTTTCATAATGTTTGTCTCAATGTCATTTTCAAAGCTACACACAATATGCTTTGTCTTCTTTATAAGACAGCAGCTCCTCAGCAAGATCCACCACAAACACTCGATCGGAAATGAAAAAGATCAAGAATGACCCCAGCACCAACGGTGAAGATAGAATTATTGCAGCAGCAGCGGGAGATGGAACCAGGAATAATTTCCATGTAAGACATAGGGGCTTTATTCAGGGGGTCTAACCTATGTGTTGTGAGGATGGCAGTGTAGAACATCAGTTTATGCATTTGTCCCTCCTTGTGTATTTAGGATGTTTCAGACATGATGTTTGACCAAACACCATGGTTAGCAGACAACGCTGGATCAGCATTTGGCACTGTAGCAAAAAGCAAGAGCTTTTTAGAGAACAAAGAGATCCTTGCAGGTACTGTACAATGTTTTGCTTACAAATTGAGAAAGGGACACATTTTTCAGTTGTACTCAAACTCGTTATTTTATGTCTGTATTTACAGCTGTTATTGCAGGAGGTGTTACAGGACTGACACTGGCTGTTGGTTTGGCAGCAGTTATAATCTACAAATGGCAGAAGAAAGATGTTGATGGATATACTATGGGGCAGCAGAGCACTTCAAATGGACTTTATTAGAAACCTCAGAGCAAGGAATGTATTGCTCACATATCCCCACTTTTTAAAACTGTCAGACAAAATATTCCCTTTCTAAGGTTGTGTTGCTAACTTGAATCCTGTAATGAAGAAATTGAGTCAATGTGAATTCATTCTTTCTTAAAAATATTTCAGAATGTGTAGTGTGTGCTAATGACAATATGCCATTTATTCTCATAGTTTATGCAAACAAATTGCTTATTGAATATATTTATTGTTAATCGAATATATGAACAGATGGAATTTTGCTTATTTGTAAGTCACTTTATTAGCCATATATTGTATAAAGACGTGAAGTCCCTCATCTCAGTGGAAGTTATTTATAATAGGTATATGATGTGTGCCACAGGTTTGTTAATGTGGGATATACACTAATCTATAATATAATATGTAATATACTTTTTATTTTAGATCAATGAGAGCACATCTTTCTATTTCTATTTAATAAATAAAGATTATCTGTGAATCCTTGAAAATTTTTATTTCCCATCATGATGCATTAATGCAATATAACAATTGTTATATCAACCTGTATGTGCTGTGAGGTCTTTTGGAAAATCACAGAATTGTTAATAAACTGACAATGAAATCAATAAGCAACATCTTTCTCTATCAAGTTCTTAAATGCAAAACAAACAAAAAAATCTATTAGCTATATGACTATTGACTATAGACTATTCGTCAACCTACTCGTTCGCCGCTTTCAACCTATATTAAAGCGTATAGGCTATGCCTTGCAATTCCCGCCCTGCCATTGGTTTTAAATACTGCTTGTCACACTACTTAACACTAGCGTTACCGCCTCTTCCTCCGTTTTTAACGCGTTTGTTTTTATCCACAGTGTCGCGCAGGTCGTCAGGGAAGTCGTGTGGGCGTTCCGTGTGAGGTGGCTGTTGATGCTTAGATTTTCCTCATCGGCTAGCTCCTGATGTTTCTCCCTACATTAGAGCACGACATGCACCATTTTAAGCCTAGTCGAGACAGACTGTACACCACAAGATGTTGTGGATGTTGCCATGTGAGGACGGGGACCATCATCCTTGGCACTTGGTACATGGTACGTAAAATGGTTGGTCAAGTCAGCTAGCTAACGTTGGCTAGCAACATCACTGATGGTGTCAACGATTTAAGCTAACGTCGTTTGGTTTGGTGGTTAAGTTAGCTGGAACCAGCAAGGTCCCTAATGTTAATAAACTAGACATTGTGTAAGGTCCGTGAGAATGTATTTTGGCCCTTGACAGCAACTACACGATGAGCTAAATACGTGATAGTCTGATGGATTTTAAGCGGAACCTGGCCAGCTGCTGCCAACTTAGGTCAGAGAACGTTGACGTTAACCGTGAAGGGAAACTAAGGATAGCAGTGTTACTAACGAGCTGTGTAAACGACCCTGAACAGATGCATTCTGTACCAAATCGTAGCACCAGATGAACTGGTAAAATTTAATCCGACGCTTGTAACGTTACTATGTCGCACGCTAACGTTAGTTAGCCGTCACTTAGCAGGCTAGCTAACGCTAGCCAAATCGTGACAAGTTTGGTGCGTGTGGAATCTGCAGTGCTTGCCAGTTAGCGCTCCGCCAGGACAGAGATATATAAAGCCCTTTCCCTTTGTTGTGTTACGGTAGAGAACATTAGTTGTAGGTTAAAAGTTGTTTCATGGGCCTGTTTATGTGACTGTTACCCTTCGTTGTCCTTAGTGCACATTTTGTCCCAGCAACACTCCTACAGTTGAATTAATCCTGTCTCGCTACCGCACATTACATAACAAATGTTGCTGGTTTCGGTCATGCATTTTGAAATCCCTCGCTGAATCCTTACCATCTGGCCACTATTTGATGCACTTTGACTCTATCTACAATTTACAAATATGTGTCATTGCTTTTCACAGTGAGATATCGCCATGATGCACAACTTTCCACCCTGTTTACACTTGTTTTTACAATCGAACTGCAGCGTGTGCATTTTGGAAGAGACAAGTTATTTTGTGTATTGGGCCAGCCATTATAGAAAATAACTGAGTGTTTTTTGGATATCCTATTATAAATTATTTTATTTATTTATTCAATAATGTTGGCAGGTAAAATGTCAAAAAAAGCTGGCCTAGTTAATTTTCTGTGTCCCAGCCTCTGTGACCAGTGGGCAAACAGGGTTGCTGTGCTGTCTTGTACAGGGCTGTAAACCATCAGTGTAAATGTACTCCAGAAAAACTGAGGAATGATTTCACCAAACAAGCTTCTGGTTTGGGAAATTAAAGTTTCTGTCACGCTTGGGTTTATTTACCGCTTTGATCTGGATTGTTTTGGTTTGACTCCCTGAACAGAACAGATCGTCTGTTTCACTGACACCATTCAGGCCTCAGGGTCTCTATTCATTTAAGCTTGCTGGGTGGCCTTTAGACAATTCTGCAGAGATCAGAGATGGAGAACATTTGCTCATAGAAAATGCCACAGCTGGTTTTTGAGAAGGAAGTTTAATAGTGCTTCATGATAGTTAAGTGGTTAAAGGGGTTGCGGCCTCTGGAGCCACCACATGGCCCCAAAGGTTTAGTGTTGAATCCCACCAGAACTTTTTCTCCTGTGACTCCCATGCTCTGTCTCCCTGTTCCAATTGTCTGAATAAATAACGTCTGCAAAGGATTACTGGATTTTCCACTCTCCATTTTAAACAAATTAAATTCTTATTTAGTCCACTAGGAAGCGTGCATAGGGAACTTAAATGTCTTAACTGTATTTTGAGTTACTTTGCTTCCCGTCACTCATTGATAGCAAATTACACACGACAAAAATAAATCTGAGACATTGCAGAAATTTAAAGGGGGCAGCCGTTATTTAGTTTTCTGGTCTCAATATGCAGTGAAAATCAATTAGAAAATATTTTGAGTGATTTTATTAATTCTGTTCAACCCAATGAAATGGACTTCAGTGCCATCCCAGCAGACCGTGTTAGAATATTAAAACAGTTAAATATACCCTTCAGGCAGTGGTAGGTACAGTAGTTAGTTGATAGATTATTGGATATCATGTTGATCTTTTTGGAGAACCATACATAAACAGTCAGTATCATTGAGGCCTGCCTTGATTGAGTCTTTAGCTCATATCTTCATCCTTTTTCCCGTCTCCCCAGGTAGTCAACCTGCTGATGGGCATCCTGCTGACTGTGGCTGTGACACACCCAGAAAATGTGCCCACTATCGACCTGCAGTATGAGGTTATCGATCATTACTTTGCCTCAGACAGGATGTCTGGTAAGCAGCGACACTTCTTTTCCTGTCAGTATGCAACTTGGCACATGGCTCGGCCTGGTTTAAATGTGTTGCTGTCAACACAATCTCACTTAAATTGTATAATCTCAGGATTCATTAAAATCTGAAAAAATGTAAGAACGAAAACTCAATTAACTCTCTTCACTCAGTGTTTAAAAACACACACTGCAATTTTTATGTAAAGCTTGCTGTCATTTATACACAGCACCATAGTGATGCCATTAGTGGGCCTTTCACAATACTCATGAGCTGCTGCTGTGCTGAGGTGATGCATGTTCCTCAGGGAGAGGGACTCCCCTCTGACTGAGCCAAAACAGCTCATGAGCACGGCACAACTCCGCTGTGCTGTTTACACGTCGTCTGAAAATATTGGTCACCATGGTCGTACAGTGATGGAAGTTGGCAGCAATGTCAGTGACTTTTTACTGCTTTAGATAGTGAGGCCGGTCCACTGCCCCATCTGTGTGTCACCTGCATTCATTTCCTGATAAGATGCTGCAAGAGCCAAACTCTGACTCACTGATGACCAAAGCCAAATGTCTGATTTCCTCTTTTTCTATCACCCGAAAGGTTTGAGTTAAGCCTTGTCTCAGGTCTTTGTACTGACCTGTACCACTTCAAGGACAACTCAAGCGTTTTTTTTTCTATTTCTATACCTTTAAAGTTAATTGTGAGATTTTTTTTGCATGCATGCATAATAGTTAACCTGATAACTTACACCCTCTGTTTCAGAATGCAAGGCTGAAAATGACACACCCAAAACAAAATGGTTGTGTCTCTTCAGCCTCTCTGACTGCACACACACACATAAGCTTAATCTCTCCTGAAAAGTCAGACTTTGTTTAAGAGTTTTGTTGGCTGAAGACCCAGAATTACTTTACAGAAAACCAAACACAGAGGGAATAGGTTTTTCTCACCTAAAAGAATACTTTTTTTTTTTTGCATGTGAACAGATTCCTGTTGCTGTGCTGTTATAGTTTTGAAACTCAATAAAGCCACAGCCACAAGGCAGACCAAATGGTTCAAATTTGATAAAAATACCACCAAAAATAAGCATTCTGCTTTTTTCCCATGTATTTTTCTATTTCTATGCAGATGCAGCATACTCAGGTCTACAAGACTATATATTTTTGAACATTTCAATAAATCCAGAATTCAAAATATTTATTTTAATATTTATTTTAAAAATATCAAAGACTAAGAAAAAATAACATCTGACATAACAAGCACTGGAAAAACAGTCTACAATGGAGTTGTTGTTTTTAAACGCAGAGTTGGTTTAAGCCAGAACCAGGAGCAGGGCAGCGCCCCGACTGTGCCTCTCTCTCTCTCTCGTTCTCTCCCTCGTTCTCTCTCTCACTCTCTCGTTCTCTCTCTCACTCGCTGCTGTTTTGCTGGCTCGGTGAAGGCCTCCTCATTTTTCTGAAACAGTGACTCAGCGAGAGAGGAGAGGAGAGGAAAAGCCTGTGGTGGGCTGACCTTCCCACAGCGGGCCCATGCCAGCACACAGGACAGTGGGTGCTGTCTGCAGCCCACAGAGACAATGTTGGCATTCACAGAGCCGTCGGGCCGTCATTACTCCTGACAATTAGTGCAGCTTCATCAGGCCGGACTCATTTTCCTCCGTGATCACACCAGTTACATTACCGCCCGACAAAACGTGTGGAAATGACCTCCAGGCTTGGGTTTGCTTGTAGCTGTTTGTTATTGTTCTTCATTAAAAATCACATAAAAATACACTTTCAAGTGTGTCAGAAATTTGAAAGCAAGCCTACTTCTGGTCCCCAAGCCTCATCGATATGAAATCAAAAGTGACAAATGATCAATTTTAATAATTTGATCAAAGGGATTATAGAAGTGAACATGGTGGGGGAAAAAAGACCCTCAGTTGCTTTCAGTATTATACAAGATGCATAGTTATATTTGAATTTCTTTCAAGACTTTTTAGCACTGGATTCATTTAAAAAAAAAAAAATCTACGAGTCAAAACCTAAACAAACTAATGCTGGCAAATGCTGTTCCAAAATAAATGCAATCTCTTATTTCCATGTAGACAATTCAGCAGCGTTGTGATGTTCATTATAACATCACGCGCATATAGAAATATACCTTATTCAAACCATATGTCCAACGCTTGAGAATCTCTTTCCATATTCTGATGAATGGCATAACTGTGGAACATGATGTAGGATACAGTTTCAATCTCAATGAACTAATGCTGAGCTACAGCTGATGTCTGTAACTGTAGTCCTCTGATAGTGTTACGCAGCGATGCAGAACGGCTTCCTGCTCAAAACGAGAGGAATGAAAGAGTTTCTCCGGCCCGCGCGGACCCACTGGCTGACTCACGAGCACATCTGAGCAGCGCAACAGGCAGGAGAGTTAGAGGAAGCGAGAGAGCGAGAGGCAGAGAGAAAAACGAGGAGGATGTGAAAGGCAGGCCTTTTAATTATCCGAGCCTGAGTTTCAATTTGTCTTCGCCGGCTGTGAGCGGCTGAGAGGGAGAAGCTCAACAGCTCCCCAGAGCCGGGCCTTTAGAAGAGAGTTAGTGGGCAACAGAGAAGCCCGGGAGACTCTCCAGTTACATGACATGCAAATCAGAGCTGCCTCGACGAGCACAGGCCAATACACTCACTATAATACAAGTGACATTATGGTTTCAATTTTCTTACAATTGTTATTAATCTCTGCCTTTGCCTGGGTTTGCTCCATTTATTTACTCTCACTCTTTCTCAAACAGAGAATGCCTGTGTTGGATTTGCCATTTCTCTGCTGATGCTCACCATCAGTGCCATGATGGTGTATGGAGCCATTACTGTAAGTGTGTGTGTGTGTGTATGTAGCAAAAACGATGCCATTTTCAGGTCCCTTTTCCTACATTTACAGTGCTGTCATGGCTTGTTTTGCAAATACGCAGTCCCAAAATGTATTTGCATCCGAAGCGTCGGGGTTATATAACAGCAGCACTCGACTAAAGCCTACAGATGTAGGCGAGAAGTCAAACAGGAACTATCAAAGGACCTTCCCCTGCTTTACTGTGTTACTAGAGTCCACTGAGTGTGGCACACGATGCTGTATCCTCACGCCTGTCGTCTTTACCTCACAGGCCTGCCTGGTGGCATCACGACTGACAGGTTTGATGGCCTTTTGACATGGACCCGCATCAAGCTGCTAGTTTGGATGACTGCACAGTTAAAGCATGACACCTAACTGCAGGCTTGGCGCGCCGTGCATGTCGGCGGTCCGTGCAAGTGTTGTGCTTTAGCTGTGCAAATACATGCCCCCCCCCTCCAACAACTGTAGATACCCTATATCTGATTTAGTGTGGCGGCACATCTCTGATGCTGTAGTATCCCGCTCAAATCCCCCTACATGTTGTAATGCTGATCATAATGCAGAAATAGATATTGAGGACTTTGGTACATAATGCAGAAATCTTGAGGCTAAAGTAGATTTTTGTCATGTACAGAATTTACTCCGCTTTTGTTAGAAAACTGTGTTCAGAGTGCCTGTAGAACCCCATGTGAAGTGACATTTAAGTTTTGAGTCACAGATTAAGATCTGACCACCTGATGATTCAGTCGGTGATGTTTCAGTTTTTTCCCCTCTTACCTTTTTTTTTCTGTCCTCAGCATCGTGATGGCTGGCTCATCCCGTTCTTCTGCTACCAGCTGTTTGACTTCGCTCTGAGCTGCCTGGTCGCCATCAGCTCTCTCACCTACCTGCCCAAGATCAAGGACTACCTGGACCAGCTGGTCAGTCCAACAAATGTGATACTCAGTTGTTTATGGGGGGAAGAGTCAAACATGCAGTGTGCACAAGTGGGTACTAACCTTCCCTTGTTTTTCTCTGAACTACAAAACTGACCAACATTTTAGCTGAGAATCTGTAAAAGGCGAGTCTCTTCACAAAGTCTCTTCACAATGACCCGATAAAGACTGCTATTTATTTAAATACACGGTGGTCTTTTTTACCGTCTAGCCATGTAAAATAAAAGCTTTTTTCCATAAGAAGACAGCTAAGAACATGACAGCTATGGTGTACCTTGGATTTATTGGAAGAGATCTGCCTTTTTTAATAGAGGATGAACACTAAGGAATTTCTCATTTCCATGCATGCAGTTATGAAGCACCTGATCCATCCAAAGAACACCTATAGTGACAGTTTAAGAGCCTTAATCCAGTCCTGTCCCTTTATTTTTTTATTCATAAAAAAACCTGTCCATTTTAAATTCTAAAACTCTTGTGGCAGTGGAATCCAAGATTTGATTCTCAGTACATCTCAAACCAGAGTGCTTTAAATAAGAAAAAAATTCTAAAGAAATTTCTCAAAAATGTCCAAAGCAACTTGTTTTTTAAAGGCATTTAAGGCAACTCAGGGTGAGAACATGATATAAAAATACATAGATTTGGGTGGTGTATTCCTTTAAATACGCATGTAGCCACAGCACATACTAGTATAGTACAAGGATGTTAAGATCTTACATTGTGTGGCACAAATCTTAGAGAGAGTTTCCCCAGGGGGCCAATAAAAGTGTTACATGAGTTGCCAGGGGAAGGTACAAGTCATATGATGGATGACACATAGTGTCAACATAGAGTACACTCAGATTTATGTGCATTGAGGAGGTCTGGCATGCATGATTGCACTTGAAAGTATGGGTGTGTGCCCTCAAGCAGTGCACTGGACCAGTGTGAGATGAGCTAGTTTGGTAACAGGATGAGATGCATGAACTCAGTTGACACCAACGTGGCTTCTGATGCCAAGAAGCGGCGCTGTGTGCCGAGACTCATGTGGACATTGTAAGCAGTGTGGTGTTTTGTAAATAAAACCTGGGTAATGACACTTATCCACTCTAATGCTGTATCTTGTTACCATTGGCTGCTGCAGTAACCTCAGTTGCCAATGGGAATCAGTTTTTTTAATTTGACAGTGTGGTTTTAAATAGTAATTGAATGGATTGAGTTGAATAACTTTAAAATGGTTTTACTGATCGTCTTCCTTCCTCTTCTCAGCCGGACTTCCCCTACAAAGACAACCTCCTGTCTCTGGACTCCAGCTGCCTGATGCTCTTCCTGCTGGTCTTCTTTGCCTTCCTCATCATCCTCAAGGTGAAACTGTGGCTCCCCCACAGCTGATCATCAGACATCGTTTAAACTTACTTCTGTCGAGCATGATCCCATGTGATTGTGTCGACTCAAATAGTTTCCCTCCAGAGCACCGCGCTCTAGTTGAAAGGATTAGGCCATGTGGTGGATTTATTTTATTGATTGGTCAGCTCATAGATTTACTCCAATTTAAATCAAGAAAGATGCATGATTCAGGCATTCATACAGGTTTTTACTTCATTATATGTATTATATTGAAGTTGAAACCATAAGGAAAATGTGTCTGTATATTCTGTATGATATAAAAATAATCTTGATGACAATATTCTGAAAACAATTCATGTGGATCTAACAGTTTTTGCTTGTCTCTGCAGGCCTACCTGATCAACTGTGTGTGGAACTGCTACAAGTACATCAACAACAGGAACATGCCAGAGATCGCTGTCTACCCTGCCTTTGAGGCCCCTCCCCAGGTATGCCAGCTGCCCGCTGTTTGACCATACATTTCATGGGTGGGATCTGCTGTCACATGGCGACAACACATTCCCTCTGGGACTGTGAGCTGCCTCAGCATTTACAGCATGTAATACTGAAGTACAGCCAGCAGGTGGTATGCCTTTCACACACTTGGTGTCTTGTTGTGGCCTAAACTACAAATACTTCAAACACTGAAGTATGTGCTACACTTGGTATACTAAAAAAGTGTACTAAAAACATACTTAACAACCACTGGACTGATTCACATGATGATGCAAAGTTTCTCACCCCTTTTGTGTTGTGATGCAAACCCCATCAGTCCAGTGGTTTAAAGCAAAGGCTAATACAATTTAGCCTGGATCTTAAGTTTCTCAGTGATTAAACAGATGCAAGGATAAGCATCTGGAAAAGAGCTAGCAGGGGGTGCATTTGTGCTCCGTTCATAAATTTCCATCAAAACTGTGTCATTTTATATTAACAAATCTGAATATTTTAATTGTATTTTTGTCTATGATGTTGGCTGTGTGCACTTTGACATGTTGGTTATCTTATATGAGATAACTGTGTATGGACTCTAACTGATTTAACTGTTTTTTCCCCTCTCTTCTCTAGTACATCCTGCCCACCTATGAGATGGCAATGAAGATGCCAGAGAAGGAACCCCCTCCTCCTTACATGCCTGCTTAAGCACCCACCCCCCATTGCCAAAACACACACACACACCTCCATATGCACTCCTACACTCCCTAATTAGCCCTTTCCCAACACCACTGCCCCTCTCCCCTCCAGTGTATGTGTATGGCCACTCAAAAATTATTGTTTGGCTCTGCCAAATGCATTTCTGTGGAACCTTACATGCTGTAGGTTTGAGAGGAGAAAGGTGCTATTAAAGATTGAGTTCTCTTTCAATGAATGATTGAGATGTTTAATTAGCAATGAAAGCTACCAGCCAATCCCCCCCTTGCCTTTTTTATGTCTTAGTAAAGGGATACTTGTGAAAAAATAAATTGCTTGAAATGCTATCATCAATCCAGCACCATCCTATCTCTTTAGATTGATATATGAAGTGTAAAAGGACAAAAAATCTTATGACAATCTACTTATTATAATTGTTATTGTTGAATTGTGTTTCTTTGTTTTGTTTTGTTTTTTGCCTAATTAAGATCTAGATTTTACTCCATCTCAGCCTCGGATGGAGATGTTTGTAGCACTTTTTGTCAGTTCTGTTATTTATTTAGCATTGCTGTGGGTCAGTCCATCACCCTGCCATGTTCATCATTTCTCTGCCGCCCTCTTTGTGATACTGCCTTGTGTTAGCAAAGCTAGTGAATAGTTTTCCAGCTGAGGCTGTGCCCGACAGAGAGAACACAGAGGGCGGTGATGAACCGTTTCTCTGCCGCCGGCTCACCTGGATCTGGAGCAAACGGTTAGTCTTGTGAACGTTAGTTGTTGCATGCTAATTTTACCCCCCTTTCTTTAAGGTTAATACCATAATTTGATCCTACTGTAAAAGACATTTGGCTTCAATAAACGTTTCAAAACATTTGTATCCATCATTTGACTCGCTGTCTCGTTATGTTTTGGTGTCAAAGCGGCAAACATGAAGTGGTGCTTTTAGTTATGAGCATGAGTAAATTATATTTTACGTCTTCAAATATTACTCTTCCGTTTAGAAACGAAAAACGTATTCTTGTTATTCTATCTTAGGCTGTATCAAGTGCCGAGCACCAAGGCGTAGGCCCAATAAGTCTAATTTAAAAAGAAATGTATCCATATATATGATTTTGAGCACATTACTTGATATATGACACGAACACAAACTCGAGCACGGGCCTTCAAATGGGCAAATCAAACGAAATTTAGGCTGCATTACAGCAAAACTAATGTGAGTAAAAATAAAATTTGTGACTTGAATAAAAAAAAAAAAAGCAAGTTCTCTCCACCCTTGCAATTACAAACTCCCCATCATCGTAACGGTGTTGAAAAAAGGCTAACTAACCCTATTATTTAAATGTAATTGATTAAAGTAGAAGATTTAAGATAAGCTCCTTTTAATTTAAACATGTTCCCGTCGTCTTATAAAGGCAATGATCCCCCACCGCCTCCTTACTGTTCTAAAATCACTTTACCTCGTGGTTATTGCTTTTATGTATAACATGCAGCCTACTGCTGTGCCAATTTTGGGTCTTCCACCTGTAGCCATGAGGCGAAGGTACTAACCCACAGAGGTACATTGATTTATATTGCAGAGCAGTCTGTGGTCAGTCCCGTACAAACTGCAAAATGAGATCATTTGGGTTGTGTTACATACCACCCTATGGCTGAGGGAATGGCTCTGTCCCATTTCGGGATTGGACAAACAGCTTGACGTGTCGTCAGTGAGCGCTGCTGAAAAGTGTCTGCAGGGCCCCTGCTGAGCACAGGGCCATCAGAGAGCGGAGGACCAGCAGAGGACACTGCAGCTATGAAGTCTGTAATCTGGAGCCTCTTCTGCTGCGGGTCACTGCTGCTGTCTGATGTACTGGCAACATACAGCCTCAATGCAGTGGATCCTCTTCAGATATCTGCACAGAGCTATGCACAAACCAGGAATGTTGGCGGACCACCGCACAGGACGCTGAATCCGGCAAGTAAGTATTACTGAAGGCTCTCCATGCAACTTTCTGTTACTTTTTTTCCATTCACAAGTTAAGCTGGTAGTAGCCTACTTTTTTATCGTCTAGCTACATAGAAATAACATTTAAACTGATTGATTCCATGAAAATATTTGTTATAAAAAGGAAAATCAATTTCATGTAATGCTTAGAGATCAGTATACTAATATTTGTTCAACTTTTTTTTTTTTTTTAAATTTTTGTAAATGCACTCGATGTAGCCTACATCACTACAATGGAAGAATTACTTGTGTTTCATCTTTCAGTAATTTTGGCTAACCAACAGGTCTTCAAGACCCTTTAATCAAACAACATGCATGAAATCTACAATTGACTCAGCGTTTCACAAGCAGGCTGCTGAAAACACATTTATGCTTCAACTAATCATTTTATCATTGCTCTTAAAAAACAGTTTTCATTATCATATAATCTTGTACTAAATAGACAATTTCTAAATATACACAGAGTCCTTACACTTTCCTATTTACCTACTTTCAACCTACTAATGTGCTCTATCGCTTCTCCTTTCTGGTGGCCTATAGTTCACGGCAGTGATTACAGGTATAGAGGGTATCACTACCACCAGCAGCCACCCAGGATCCCACCACCGGTAGTGTACCGACCTTTGCCTCTGTCTCCACCAGTGATTTACCACAGACCCTCAGTTCCTATGCCACCTTATCACCACCAATTCAAAGGGCCACAAATGTACAACATGTACAAAGGCCTATCTCCACCAGTAGTCCACCACCCAGGGGTCAAAGGTCCATTCTCTGTTCCCTGGCATTACAAATTGAAAGGTCCATGCCCCTCCATGTCAGTGGCTCAGCCTGACCCCACAGTACCAACAACCCCTGTGGTATACATCCCTCCAACCTTGCCAGCCACAACAGAGATGTACCAGCCCACTGCGCCACCAACTCTGCCAGTGACTACAATGCCTGCGGTGACAACCACCATGCCCGTGGTGGAGACCACCGCCCCTGTGACGCTACCGGTCAGTACCCAAAGCGGCATCATCACCACCGTCAGTCCTGTGGACACAGGTAGAATATTCCTGGTCAGGTTGGCTTTTTAATGCAATCAATGCACCTCAATGCTTTCCACAGATGTAGCTTTTTTGTTTTGACAAATGACATAAATGTGTAAGTACCACTTATGTAGAGGTCATTTTCGTATAGGTGATGAAATAGTGTTTTTGACAATGGCATATATGAAGGGAATGAGATAGAAAAATAGTTTGCCGAAATACATATTTGGTTAAGAACAATAAGTACAGCAAAATCAAATATAGCTGCGTTGCTGGGTGTTCCACAGAAGTGAAATGGCCAAAACTACTCACTTCATAAAGAAGCAGAGGAAGCAGCCCACACCCTTTAATTTGTTTTCTTTACTGAGACATCTGGAAAACTGAGGGGGACTCAGCAGAGATGGATCTGGTAAGATTTGACCCTAAACTACAGGGGGAATATGTCTATGTGATTTGACAGGCAGGGCTCTTAACACTTACTCCAACTTCAGGTGTAATTTCACGTTTTCAGTGAGTCGGGACCACATATCCTTCTCATTGTGGGAAATGAGAAGAAAGCAAAACAACAGTGAGGAGTCTCTGGTGGACTCTTTACCAATGAAAGGATGCAGTATGGCTTATCATAAGGCATACTATATCATTTTACTAGACGCTAACCTCCTGGTTTCCTGTTTGTCGTTTTACCGTTGCAGGGATGCACAACTTTTGTTCCTGTGTGCCAACAGTTTCCTTTTATCCTAGGAACCAGCACTGTGCATCCTAAACTGTGTGAATAAACTCTTATCCAATGCTTTCCTTAATTTTTAACTGAATCAACCTCACTGTGAAAGATGTTACCCAACCAACAAACATGAAAGTTGTTTTCTGAAACATGAACTGGGTTTTTAGTAGTGAAGGGGACTGAAGTGCTGCAATGCATTTGGTTGATCACCAGAAACAGACTCTCAGTGCAGGAGCCGCCCCCTGGACCTGGTGTTCATCATCGACAGCTCTCGCAGCGTGCGTCCCGGCGAGTTCGAGAAGGTCAAGATCTTCCTGGCCAACATGGTCGATACGCTGGATGTGGGACCGGACGCCACCAGGGTGGCTGTGGTCAACTATGCCAGCACGGTCAAGATCGAGTTCCTGCTCAAAGATCACCTCAACAAACTGGACATGAAGCAAGCCATCTCCCGCGTCGAGCCCCTGGCTGCTGGCACCATGACCGGCCTGGCCATCAAGACAGCGGTGAACGAGGCCTTCACCGAGCAGTCTGGGGCCCGGCCTCGCTCCAAGAACATCTCCAAGGTGGCCATTATCGTGACGGATGGGAGACCTCAAGACCAGGTGGAGGAAGTGTCCGCTGCGGCCCGGGCTTCAGGCATTGAGATCTATGCCGTTGGGGTAGACCGTGCAGACATGCGCTCCCTGCAGCTGATGGCCAGCATCCCCCTGGACGAGCACGTCTTCTATGTGGAGACCTACGGCGTTATTGAAAAGCTGACCTCCAAGTTCCGGGAGACCTTGTGCGGTAGGACAAAGAGCAGCTGGCGAGACCGTCCCTCCCATTAACCCTGGTTCTAGTTCCCCAGTAAAGGACACCTACAGTCTACAGGGGGTGAGGTTGCAAGTCAATGATCATTTGAGTTCAGGAATGAGGAATAATTATAGACATAAATGTGATGTTTTTAGTTAGTAAAATTATGGGTAGATATGCCAAACCCCCACATGGACTGCAGATGTTGGCACTGGAACTCGCTTGTAGTTGCTAAACCCAGAGTAAAGTGTTAGGGCCATTGGGTCCTAAACTTTCAGCTTCTTGTTTTTTTGTTTTTTTTAAAGCATAAAAGAGTGGTACTTTATCAACTACAAGGTGATCATAAGATAATAGGTTATATTAATATAGTGGTTTGTTTTGCAATCAAAGCATCATTACAAGACTGCTTTGAATTTTCACCCTTGGTTCTTTTTATTTGAAACTATTACGCAGTTACACTGATGTAAGTGTACAGTAGAACCTCACTAGTTCAAACCACTGTCCAGACTGGTGAAATATGACTGAAATACACATGGGCATAGTGGGTAGAGTATATTAATAATATGAAATGTCTGCACATGCAAGAATTCCAATCAAGATCACACATTACACTTTGCATGGCTACATTTCTATAATATATAAGTACTGCCTGTACAGTTATAGATCTGTTTTGATTTCAGTGATTTGAACAGTTGAGGTTTTACTGTGATGGAGTTTGTCCATGTTGCTGTCTAATGTTTGTTCTGTCCCACTGTGTGTTTATGATTTGTTCATGTTCCATTGTGATTGTTGTACTTTAAAGCAGTGTGATTTTACCTGTGTTGTCCAACACACAGTGAACCTAATCAGTATGCAAATTACCTTGGCTGAGATGTGGTGAAGGTGTATGAATGGACCAGATTTCCCACCACCACAAGGGATATGTGGTAACCATAGCAGTAATTCCATGAAAAGATTACCATAGCAAAATATCAGGTAAAAATAGGTTACTTTGCTTCTGTTTATCAAAAATGAGGTTTTCTGTCCTAACTGTCCACCACAGGAATGGAAAATGATCTCAAATAACTTCAACTTTTTTACATTATTACATATTACATTAAGTGTAGGGCGAGCTTAGTCTTACTCTTTAGATTACCACCTTTACTCACACAGGATATCCATTTATATGCCAGGCTATGAAACTGTACCCCTGCTGCCATTTTGACAGCGCCATCCCTTAATCCCGGCTTATTCCAGGTGTGGACCCCTGTGCCATGGGAAACGACTGCGAGCACATTTGTGTCAACAGCAACGCCTCCTTTTACTGCAAGTGCCGGAGTGGTTATATCTTGAACCCGGACAAGAAAACATGTTCCCTAAAACGTAAGAACATAAGGGTTACTCTGACTCTGACTTTGACTTAACGGCCCTCTGCAGTAGATATGACTCTTTGACATGAGATTATTATTATTATTATGAGTTGACATGTGTGTTTTTTAAGTATTTGGCTTTTAAGCAGAGCATCAGTAGCAGTGCTTCACAACATCACAACCAACTAGTGCATAATATCTGACTTTTTGATTCACTGTTGACTTTTCCATTGTTGGACAACAAGCAGGTAACATTGAGAGAATTGCTTCAACGTTGCTCCAGCGTTGTCATAGCAATGTGTTATTGTCATTGGCGTGCAAATGGCACCTGCCTCACTATGCGCTTCACCTACCAGGGAGCACAAGTGAGACAGTCAGATTTGGATGGGATGTGTTGAAAGCTGATAGTAAGGCATGTGTGTTTGTGGAGCTGTAAAAGTAATATTGTAATTAATAATGTAGAGCATTTGTTTCAGACATCAGCTATGTTGGGACATGTAGAGTCGGTGGGATTCTGTGCGTTTGATCTGTTACCCTGATGTGAAATTTGCTTTGTGCTGGCGAAGAGGTGAAGGCAGAGGTGGTTGAAGATCCCTGTAAGTGTGAGGCCAGGCTGGCTTTCCAGAAGCAGGCACAAGCTGCCATCCAGCAGCTCACAGCCAAACATATCCTTCCTGTTGACAACACTGTATGATGAAATTATTATTCTGTATGATATAATCATTATTATTATTCCTAGATGCTTGTATGGCTATAGGAATACAATAATGCGGCGTGTATGGCTGCCGTTTTGCATTTGCATCCCAGAGTCACAGTCACACATGCCTTGACTGGTCCCACTAGCCGACGTGACGGGGAGAGTGGAGAACCTGGAGAACATGCTGGGCCGTGTTTGAAGGCGGACACAGTGGTGAGTACTGACAGTTTCTTCCTGGGATGATTGGTAGTAAAAGCTTCCCACCCACGGCACAGTTTGACCTCTGTTTATTTACCTTCTGCAGACCCAGGCGGCTTGTAAGCTTCCAGCCACGGGCTACTGCAAAACAGGCATGTGCTTCCTCCCATCGCTGCCATACTGATGGACTTTAGCCACACATCAAGTGGACCTGTGATGAACAAAAAACGATATCCCTCAGTTTACTGACACTGACAAAAAATACATAACGACTAGAAACATTTATTCTGGGATTTGGTGATCTGTGACCATTGAAGGCAACAGCGCCTGATCTTTTTGAAACTGCTGTAAGAAATATATACAATATTTCATCTAAATACCTACATGAGAATAGTTTGACAATGTATAATAACTAGAGAAAATGAATATTGTTTCTATTATTTTTGCTCTGAGATTTTGTAGATCAGTGTATTATTAATCATTGGATTGAAATATATATATGTATATGTTCGTTCTCTGTGCAGGAAAATCTGCAGTGAAAAAATAAATGTGACATGAAAATATCTGACATGGATACTCAAATCGTATTAAGAAAGTTTGACTATGCAAAGAAGAAAGTGGTATCTGCAGGGGACAATTTGCAAATTATTAAATTGTTATTTTCTGTATTGTTTTTACCTCGTATTCCATATAAGCTGTTACAGTCAAATTGTATTTGTTCTTTATCATATAAGCTTTTAAACGGACGTTGAGAACAGTGGTGGTGATAAGAAAGAGAAACTTTAATTTCCTGTGTGTCTGTGAATGTTATGTGAGATATATGATTTTTGTTAAGATTTGTAATTGCAAATGGGTACCTTGGACAATAAAAAATAAATAAATAAGGAAATTGTTGTATCACCTTTATCACCTGTATCAAACTTTCAAAAGTTTGAATGTTGTAAGTGTAAGTATGATAATCCTGGTTGAAATGCTGCCATCCCACCAGTGACTGGAATTATGATTGATTTTTGGAATTATTATTATTATTATTATTTTTAAGACTGAAATTGATTGTATGACCTTTAAACACAAAACACCATCACAGCCTTTATATGTTTTTAAACAATGGACTAAAATGCTCGCATGACAAATTCTTTAAAAATTATATAAATAAACCCCAAAGTTTCACACCCAGATTGCCCCTTTATGGAACAGTGGGAGGCAGTTTGCTGCTTTAGTCCTTGGTGATGATATATTGGTAGTTTAGTATGAGGGATTTGGGAGATTCAACATGGCTCTCCAAAATCTGTCTGTGCAGATACAAAAGAAGCACTGTATCTTTTATGTAGCTCTGAATTTCTGTGTCAATATAGAAAGGTAAATATCCTGGTAGAGCTCTGATACTTCTATTAACAATGTGCTAAAATTTACTGCAGCTTTAGGAAAACAGTATAACCTCTCAGATTGCTGACATCAGTGAACAATGTCTTCCTTCAACATTTTCATTCAGAAGTAAAACCAGTCTAAGCAGGCGAAAACTACGCCTGCTGTCTTCCTCTGAATGCCCACACATGTCACTGCCCTGACCTGACGGGTTCATTTGAGCACTAATGATTTAAACCACCCGGAGCCTCCGCTGGTTATCATCATGTCCTTTTCACACCTTCAGCGTTACCAAAAGACAACAGAAAGGAGTCATCATGTTCCCTCTGGAAGGACTTGGCTTATTTGTCTGAAACACCACTGACAACAGAGCTGCTCTGTCTGCTATGTCTGTGTGAGGTAGTGAGTCAACACCCCAAAGTTTACCTCTAGTCTGGTTTGGATCCTCTCCCTTCCCTTTTACCAGCCAGCTGTTTTATGTTTGTTTGCTATTTCAGTGGCTTTCATGGTTACCACACACACACAGGCGGTCCGAGAGGTGGGCCTACCAATGTATCAACGTAAGGAGATGAATGGGGCTGGCATCCCTTTGCTACTTTCATATTACAAGCTAAAATAAAGGCGGCTGAGAGGTAAAGAGGACAATTTTAGGGGGATTTTTTAAAGACTGCTCCTATTCATCAGTTTGCATAATTTTTTGTGACAAATGTTGGAGATAAGATAAGATAAGAAGTCCAACAATCTCTTTAAACGGCTATGAATATGTATGTATTAAATTGTGGGAACACACACTGAGAAATGGACGACGACAGTTAAAGAAAATAATGCTCAAGTCTATTTGGTCCTAATTAAAGGGAAATGCCGCTGCATTTAAAATTTGTTATCTGAACTTTAGGACAGTTTAGCCTATACCAACAGTCATTCACTTGTCTCCTGCAGGCAAAAACAACAGAGGCAAGATGTTGTCCTAACCTGGGATGCCACACAGATGCACAGCTTCATGAAGAGTGAATCATACAAGTTGTGAAGGCTGGTGTATTTTTGTTTCCCTCTGTTTGTCGATGTGTGTGCACATTTTGCAAAGCCAACTTTAAGATTTTTTAAGAGCGCATTAGTTTGACCTGAGATGGAATTTAACACCAATTTAAAACAGTAAAGTTATAAAATTATAAATGATCAGTATGAGAAAAGGGACAATATAGGGCTGGTCAGTAATTCAATATTATTGTTTATCGTCTTTCAGTACAATCATGCTGTGAAGTTAGAATACCGTGATACACAATTCTACTGTCTGAACTCTTGATAACAAGCACATTTTCATTCATGAAACGTTTAAAGCAAAATTTGAAATTTTTAGTTTTGTTTGACATCACAATTGACATTGCCATTGGGTTCAGTGGGTTGAACATTCATTTAATTATTTAATGTGATGTCATGATATATATTTATGTCAAAAAATTAGTGTTGTGATACTTGTTTCAACCACAAGGCCACAGGGCAACAGGACATTCATTCAAATAGGGCATAAATTCCTGCTGTGTTAAATTAAGCAGATGCAACACACAATGCATTACTAACTCTGCTGTGCATGAATGTAAGCATGGACATGCACCACAAAGACACCAGCCATTGCATGGTTTAAAAAAGGACCTCCAATAACTGTATTTAAGACATCTTAATACTTTTTTAGTGTTTTAATTTAGACATCTTATTTTTCAGACTTTTACATCTGTGGACACTCTGGTTTGTTAATAAGCAAATGATATTGTCAGCTCAAAAAAAAGTACATTTTGTTAAAAAAAACAGGTCTCTATTTGTCACCAAAAACAAATTGAGACAGGAATTAAACAAGAGCATCACAAAATAATTATAGAATATAGCTGAATCAATAAAGTATTCTCTTTTTAAATAAACTCATTAGTTTCAACAGGCTTGTGATATAGCGGTATAGAACTAGAATTTCTCACTGTACAGAAATTCTAAAATCCTAGATAGTGCACGCAGGGCAAGTTTATAACAGTGTATATATCAAAACAGATACGTTTTCTTTTTACTTCCCATATAAATGAATCATAAATGAAGCTTTATTCACTTCTTTACAGCACTGCATTAAGCTGCTAAGTGAGCCACTCCAACCTGAATTGAAATAGAGTTTACTTGGGACAGGACGGAGCTATACTGAAGAATGTATTGAAAAACTGGGTGAGGCATTAGCTGAAGCAGAACTGTAATGATCAGCGTGATGCTGCTGTGCTGCGGCTCTGTCAGTGAAGAGGATACAGTGTACGGAGGTCTGTGATGGATGTCTGGCCTGGTTCTGCCAGACCACAGTGGATTTTGATACTTTGTGTTAAGTCTCTCAGCAAACAGCAACATTTGGGGCCCTAGAAGAAACGCCAGCTCCTGGGTGGCTGAAGACAAGCATCTTCGCTTCAGGTGCACGGGTCGTCTTTGCCAAAATAAACGTTTTAACCTTCCCTGAAAGGTTAAAGTTGGAAAGGAATTCAAATGGGCTCAAATGTGCTTTTGAATACTGATGTAACCAGCTTGGAAATTTCTTTAGATTTCAGGAAAATCTGATCCTTGATCACCAACGCAACCTGTTCATGTTTCAGGTTTGAATGCATAAAAAAAATGATTGAGCTGTTTGAATGTTTGAATGCTGAAATATTTGTATTTTTAACCCCTTCCTCTTTGCAATCATACTGCTTTTTCATCACATTTTGTGACTTTTTGAATGCATTTGGGTGCAGAAACACTCTTGATGTGAATCCTTGTGATGTAATGGCCTGCACAGGAATCTAACCTACATTTCCACAGTGCGTCACTGTGTGAGGCTGTATGTTATTCCTGTTGTCCTAGCAGTGTCAACAGCCGGCGGCCTACATCCTCTTCCATTGGGTCAAACTGTTCCCCTTTTGATCTGCTCCAACCTGACCACACAGTCTGGCGATAAATGGGGCGCAAAGGAAGCAGCTACTGAATGATCTATAGTTCCTTCAGGCGTCGTTTTTCACCAAGACAGTTGACTTCTTCACCTGGGAGATCGTCCAAGAATTTCTCACTCATTTGATTATGGGTTACTTTCTTGTTTTGTACCTTTGCTGCAGCGGTCTTCACATTGTTCTGAGACTGGCAGGATAGAACTTTGAGTCTGTGGAGGTCACTGCATTTTCAAACTTCCTGGGTCTTATGAAAATAATGTTAAGATTTCTCACTTAATTATGAATTAAATGTATTTTCATCGTTCCTGCATTGATTTTGTACTCATGAAACATCTAGATGTAAAATCTGTGATTTGTTGTTTATGTAATAAATTTGAGTCAGTTCTGCCACCTACTGTTAAAAGAAAATACGCAGCATTCATAGAAAAAGCAAACTCCAAGCAGTTTTACTGAATATTTACATTTAACCCACATGGTTTTCGATTTAAATCTTCAAAATTATTGTGTCATTTAACGGAAAAGTCAGGGATGTGGTGAAAGGTAATTAACCTTTAACCACCTTTTAATTTGTAAAATAGTTTACCCACAGTTTTAGTCTCAAATAAATATTTAGCTACATTCACGGTACCACAATATGTACTATCAAAAATATGCAAATTATATCGGGAAACGGAATTGAAAGGAAAAGACAAAGTAATGCTTTGCCTAGAATAATTGATATTTGTTGATACTGCTGATTGTTTGCCTCATGATGTTCACTGAATTAGGCAGGGTTATGTCGCCTGTCTGGCTGAGACGCATTAAAACGTGATTGGAGGCTTTTCTGCTTGACGTCACTTCCGTTGTTGAAGACAAGCTAAACCAACCTTCTTAAAAACAATCCATGGAAGAGGACAATTCTCAAACACTTGAACATGCTCACGCTGAGTTTAAAAAACAGAATTTCAAGGTGGCAGAGGAGCTCTATACAAAGTTTATCTCTTCCTGCTTGCAGACCAGGTAGCAGCTGTCACCTTTTATGAGTGAAACTAGCTAGTAGGCTAACAGAACCCTTAGCTTTACTTCCTCTAGCTAACGTTAGCTAACACAGTTCAGTGTCATTTACCTTCAGACAAACCAGGCTTTATTTTTTTTTTTTTTTGTGTGACATTCACAGGGGCTGTGAAAGTAGCAAGCTGGCTACTGCTTTCAACAACCGGGGACAAATAAAGTACCTCAGGGTGGATTTTCATGAAGCAGTAGAGGATTACACTTCAGCAATAGAGACCGACAGTCAGTTTGAGACACCCTTCTACAACAGAGGACTCATTCACTATAGGTTAGGTAAGGAAAGGCGTTTATTTACACTGTTTTGTCAGCGTCAAGCAAGACAGAATAAAATAAATACGACGTCCGGACAAGGTTTTCCAATTAAAAGCCTTGATGACGATGTGTTGCAAATTTTGAAAAATACAGGTCCAAAGTGAAAATAATTATATATTTAAAGAGATATTTGTAGTCAAATAAAATTATAGTTATTTTTGGCGACAGTTCAATTACAAAATACACACCAGACAACGTGTAAATCGTTTATTATGATGTTTTTGGTGTGACCATTATGTAGGTAGCGGATTTCCTGTGTTCCTTTCAGGACACTAGATGGAGCCATTCATTCAAATACTAGTTGTGCTCATGAAGCCTGGGAACTGAACTGCTGCCACTTACTTTTGCCGGGAGTGTAAGGATACAATACATCAAAGCATACATTTTTATCATTATTTATCCACATTTATCTGTATCTTGCAGGTTTTTTTGATGATGCCAAAAGGGACTTCCAGCAGGTGCTGAAACTCAACCCAGATTTTCAAGATGCCAAAGTGAGCCTACAACAGACACTTCTGGACCAGCAGCACAAGATCGATAGGGGTTATTGACAAATGAGCACTTCATTCTAGTCTTAAGGGCCAGACGTGTAATTAGAAAGCTAACTTTTTATATAGCCTCTTATGTGATGGTTCAGAAAATAGATACACCAAGGGAGGCAGCATATTGTGTCTGCCTTTGTGTATTTATATGAATAGTTGTACTGCCGCCTTTGTGATTAATATTGATCATTTCAGATGGCCATAATTGATCTGAAGATAAACACGATGAATGTTATTATAATTTCATTTCATTTTTACTCAGACAGTTATTTAAGAACCTGATTTTCAAGAGACACCTGACAAAGAGAGTGACATCATGGCAACACAACACTTGCAGACAAACAGCTATAGCAGTGTGCACAAGCAGCAACATAGCTGAAAATCACTTGAGGGACAAATGCAGAATGTTTTTATAGATCTTTATAGGCAGTCCCATATCTTGACTACCATGGTGTCCCTCCAATTAAAATAAATCCACATATATAAATAAAAAAATGGCTTAAGAAATGAAAGTGTATCTTTGAATAAGTCTGAGAGTGGACAAATCAACTCAAGCATACAAGGTACAATGATGAGCTAGGACTTTATAGTCAGTAATAAATGTCAGTGCCACATGATACAGTGTTTAAACCATGAGGACACCAGGAGGAGGCTTGTTAATCCAAAACAATCACTACAGTGCCTGCTTACAGTCGCAGTGAGCAGTGTCTTTACTGCAAAGAAAAACATAAAGGGAATGCATTTATGTCATTCATTTGGCATAAAAATGGTGGAACGTTCACCATACCATGAAGAATGCTGAGTTTTTAACCAATTTTGTTTTTAATGACTAACATGTATATATGGCATGTATATATGTTATTGTACATCAATGAACAATAAATTATACTGATTATATTACTGATGTAAGCCTTTTTATTCTATGCGTATTGTAAATACTTGTCAAACTCGACTCTTAACAAGAAACAGGGCAGCACAGAGCTGTATATCAAGCGCACCCACAGCACAAGAGGCTGGTGAATTACTGATGCTCCTCACCTGTGCACTGTGACTAATCATTAGATAAAACAGCTGTTGATGGCCCAGAAAAGCAATCAGTGCCCTGTGGTTCAGAGCTGGTTTGTTGGGGGGGCTCCCTGGGGTTTTAGTGAAATCCAGTAGACTGTGTTGGGCGGCTCTGATTCTGCAAAATGGAGACACTTGGGAATCTGTATGTCTTCTTTAGATTAAAATTTTTCTCGACTGTCGCTAGCATTTTCTTACTGAAATTCATCTGAATTGACTTTTTGTTTTCATTTTAGTTTGGTATGGAATCTGATGGCTGCAGTAGTCGTCCTGGGTCAAGCAAAGCCAAATACAAAGCTAAATTCACAGTCAAGTAAGTGCTTGATATGTGTGTAAATGACACTGCATGTCCACTGAAGTCGGTTTATGTCCCATCTGATCGGTCTTCTCCCTCAAACAGACAGTGGTTTAAGGTCAGACTGTGTGGGCAATCTTCTGAGGCTGACGTTGGACGAGGCTCTAGCTGTGGGGAACCAGCTTGAAGTCGAAGCTATCAGTGAGTATATTTCCTAATGATGAGCAGATTGTTCATCTTAGTGGAAGAACCGATCCCTGTAATGTTTGTCTGTCTTCCCAGATGGCACAGAGCACATATTGTTGACACCCAGCTTGGCTGCGCAGTGTGGATACAGCATGGAATCTGACCCGTGGGGTAACACCAGAATATATGCATCCCTAATGGGCTGCTATGTCGACAACAAGGTATGTTCACCTCAAGTTATATGAGGAGTCACTTTCTACTTGGCAGACTTCCACAGGCCGTTTGTTTTGTTTCAGTGTACTCCATATTTTCCTGTAATACACACATTGTCTAGCATACTGAATTTAAATGGATAGATATTAATCACTGCATTTTTATGCAGCCAGAAATCTTCAATGTCAAGTATCTCAGATTTTATGAGCTTTCCTCAAGCTAAACAATTTGAATTTACATAGCCAGCAATACTAATCCTTAGTTTATGCAGAGGTGAAAAGTACCTGCTTTGCATGCATGTTTTGTACTAAAATTCTCAATGCACTTACTTCAACCTTAAACATCTTTTTTTTTTGTGTTCTAATGTACAAAATGCCACATTTCTCAAGATGTGAAGATACTTTGATGCTGTAATAATTAAATTATCAAGCAACACAAGCATGTCTTTGTCTTTCATGTTTTTCAACTGTTAGTTTCCTGACCTTTTTAAAAAAAATGGTTTTTTTTTTCATCTGTAGGCAGATAAGACTTTTAATCTTGGCTTGAGACTCCATATGTACGACCAAAGTCCTTCGAAGGTGGTTACACATGAGGTGACGAAAACATGCAGCTACTCTCAGTGGGCCTCACGGGAGATTATTTGTGACAGGAACTACATGGAAGTAGGTCACTTAACAACAGTGATGCTGTAAATGCCTTGTACTGTGGAAAAACCTGAATTTTAATAACTTGTCTGTTTAGGTGTCAAACTACATTGCCACATATAATGCAGGAGCTGAAACAAAGGGTCAGGATTTCCACCATCAAGATGACTTAAAGAGTAACTCCATTCCGGGGGTATGTGCAGGTCTAATTTAAAAGCCAAAAACAGATCTAGAACATATAGTTTTGCTTGCATTATTTGGCCTCCCCAAACTAAAGTTGACATACAAATGGCACCCAAGATCGAAATGTACTTTTCCCTGTGGACCCCCAGCCTACTGACATGGCACCTGGGATCTGGAAGATGACCTTTCACACTCCTGAACCAGTGGTGATGGTGCTGAGGGAGGCTGAACAGGCCGGATATCGTGCCATGACAACCCCTAACAGACTGGTTCTGCGAAGCCCATATAACACAGCAGAGACGTACTCTGAGGATGTAAGCAACAGCAGCAATCCCTCAGTGGTTCCCCTCTATGAAAACACTGTACCTAAACTTGTCTTTTTTTTTTTAAAGGTCTCTGGAGTCCCCATGGAGGTTTTCAGAGTGAGCACGTACTACAGGGCACCGCATGACTTGACAGTTGTTGAAACTGCAGCTGCTTGTCCTACAGGTGAGCCCTTTGGAGGCAGCATCAGCCACAGCATATTGATATTAAAGGGGATTTGAGCCAACGGTTGTTTTATCATCAATAGGCGGTGTGATGTTCACTGAGGATGTCATCTCCTGGCACGTACCTCGCCATCTAACGCCCCTGATAGACGGTAGCGTCAGAATCCTAGAAATGCACATGGGCATCAATGGACAGAGGCTGGATAAAACTCAAATGGCTGCCAGGGGATACACACTGTCCGCTACCAAATTTCACACTGTCATTGAGATCCCAATTGGATCGCCTGATGGCTACTACAAGGTGAGTCTGAGATGAGATGGGATGGACATGCAGCGAAGGTAGGTCACCAGGGTCTCTCTGCATGTTTTATTGAAATGCCATGAATTATTGCAGAGCCATGCCCCAGATTACCAGTACCACATTACCTACAGTGTTGAACCCATGCTAGAGCTGCTGTGGAGGGCAGAAGACACCCAGGCCGACACCAGATACAAAGTTCTGTTCCCCATCACCACCCCTCTGATGCCTCAACGTCTCCAGATCTCCAACAGTGAGTCCCATCTTGTTGTAGCAAAGACCAGAAGCTATTAAAAGGTAAACCAACACTTAACGACTGTTTCCTCAGACACCATCCCAGAGGAGAGGATGTTCAGTGTTCACTTGGGACCGTTACTCCACGACATGGAGCTGGTGAACATCACCTTCTCCACCGGGGTTCTGTCTGTTGCCGAGTGCAACGCCAGTGGCTTCGGCGTCGAGGAACACAGGTTCTCCAACGGCACCAAGAGCTTCTCTCTGCAAGTGCCTTTCTCGGATGACGTAGTCCTGAAACACGTATGTTGGCCGTAGATTTGATTTACATTTTGGGGAAATTATAACTTATTCCAACTTGTGAAGTATAGGGGTTTCTCTTGGCCTCTGTGGAGCGTGACTGAGCTTCTCCGATGTCCACAGAATCCTGAACCTTTGGTTACCGTCTACTTCCTCCCTCTGGTCTTTGGGCTTCTCATTCTGCCTGAGCAAACTCCAGTCCCCGTGTCCACGGAGGTGGAGGCGTCTCTGCAGGACGTTGGTGAGCTCGTTTCCGTTTGCTGTCTTTGGCAGGAATGGGACTGTAGGATCTTAAGCTTGTTTTTTTGGGACACTGCATCCTTTACATTCATTATTATTACAACTGTCTGGTTTTTGTGATCCTGATCCCATCCCTTGTTCAACATTAGGCTTTCTTTGATTCATTACCAAGCAGCTACTCTAACAAAATAGCTGCTTTTGTATATCCAAGAGCAGAAAGTTTGAATCATCTGAGCAATAGCACTCTTTTAGGCCAAGAATAGCAACAGTATTGGTGCTCTGACCTGCACTAGAAACATCTGGGTAAGGGGTGAAATTAAAACAAGACTGCACTGAAGCCAGCACACCTGAAATTTATAAAGGGAAGCGTTGTCTAATTTTTTTTTCCCTTTTTTGGTTTTAGTTCTGCCCAGCATAACTGGCACCTGTGACCAGAACGTATTTTACATCAGTGTGAAATATGGAAGTCAAGGCCACAACTTCCAGACCATGATCGGCACTCAAGAGCTGACACCTGAGCTGGCTGACACCTACAAGCTCAGAGAAAACGGCACACACTTCAGTCTCGTGTTGGCATACACTTCCCCTGACACAGTGTTTGAGGTAGTTCACATCAGTGCAGCATAAGAACATGAAAACCTGATCTTATTACCTGCACTACACATGAGTCTTTATTTTTGTTTTGCAGCTGATAGAGTCCGATTCGGTCAAAGCCAGAATCGACATACTTCTGTGGGAATCAAAGAATAATTGGAAGCTCTGTGATTTCTCTTTGGCCTGCAACTTCCCTTTGACAACAACCAGTAAGGTGTTTAAATCACAGCACTATGTTGCTTGGATATAGCAAGTTCTGTTGAATAATTTACTTTTTTTCCCCTCCCTCAGAGTGTCATCCCAATGGAACCATGACTGCTCTGACCGTGAAGGTGGAATCAGTCCCCAATCTGCTCCCCAGTCAGCTGACACTGAAAGATCCATCTTGCAAACCAGTTTTCAGTGACGATCGCTTTGCATATTTCTCCTTTAATGTGGATTCATGTGGGACCACTAGAACAGTAAGTGTCCAATTTAAATGACTTAAACCCTTCTTGTGCCTTTTTTATTTAAAAAAAAAAAAAAGCATTCTCAGTGCTCTTCTTGTCTCTAGTTCTTTGACAACTACATGCTGTATGAGAATGAGATTGCTCTGTACCGTCATTCAGCCAAAGCCTTCACTTCACCGGTAGATCCTGAGTACAGGTAGGAAGACGCCCATCAACTCCTTTTAACCTTTCTTTATCCTTTTTTCTCAGTCACTCAGGGATGATTTTTAGGTTTTTGGATGGCCATTCCCTTCCATCTCTAATGGGAGTTTAGCTGTCATGATTTTTCTTTAATAATCACATTTTCTCCTATAGGCACAGAGTTTCTTGCTACTATTTGGTCAATGACACGGAGACAATGGTATTCCACTATAAACCAAGGAGCAATGAACCCACAGCCGAGACCGGGTCAGGACGTCTGATAGTGCAGATGAGACTGTCCCAGGGTGAGGCTGACACCCATACTTTGGATAAAAGTAGACAAATCTATGAAGTGTTTCTGTTGTACTTTGCTGTCACTGCATACTGAAACTAAAAGTTGTGTCAATACATCTTTGCACCAAAAATCTGCTGTATTGTGCTTTTCTGTCACTGAAATGCCTCTTAACATAAATACCCCTCTCACTCACTCAGATTCATCGTATGACTTGTTCTACCAAGCAGAAGATTTTCCAGTGGTGAAATATTTGAGGCAGCCTCTGTATTTTGAGGTGGAGCTGATGCACTGCACCGACCCCCAGCTGGAGCTGATTTTGGAGAACTGCTGGGCCACTCTCAGCGAAAACAGGACCGCTCTGCCTAGTTGGGACGTCATTGTTGATAGGTAATGAGGAACGTGCGCTCTAATTTTGGTAGGGATGCCAGCAGCGTTAACACCCAGAAATCCAGGTTTATTGCGCTGTATTTCAAAAGAGAATGACAGTTCTTGACAGAATGCACTGCTCCCTCTGCTTTTTGTTGATTACATGCCTTTAACAACGTACCTCATCCATCAGCTGCGAGAACCATGACGACAGCTATGTGACTGTCTTCCATCCTGTTTTGAGTGACACCAGGGTTACAATCCCCTCCCATGTCAAACGTTTCTCTATGAAGATGTTCACCTTCACTAAGGGCAAAGAGGTTCTGAAAGATCAGGTAGGATGCACACGCATTTCAGGCTTTTACTTGGCTGTGAGATGCATTAACAGCTCAGGACAGCAGAATCAGATCCTATGTATTCAATCCATTCTAACACCTCTGTCCACAGATCTATATCCACTGCGACGCTGTGATTTGTGAGACCAACAACCACAGAGACGCCGTCTGCAGCGGCCAGTGTGTGAGCCCCGCAGGCACCAGCAGAGCCAGTCATGACAGGACGAAAGGAGTGAAAAGGGGTAAGAACACAAGCATAGTGCACAACTAGTCATTCAGTTCAGCTGAGCCACACTGCATGAAAACACTGTGCAGTAAGGCATTAATATGAGCTACATGGAAAAGTTTGGATTATGCAACTGGACTGTGAGACCTTTGTAACTCATCAGCATGAGCACATTCTGCATTATGGCCTTGTACTCAAGTGATTTTAATTTAAGTTTGTGGGAGTGAGTGATCTAATACTTGTGGTTCCAGAGCGAAGAAGTGCGGACTCCACCCATCATCAAAAGCAGATCTCATCTGGACCAATTCTTCTGTTAAATCTTAAATAAAGCCTCAGAATAAAGGTCAAATGTTTCTTAAAACTGTTGTGAAGCGCTTATATAATTTATTTTCTGACATTTATGCCCTTAACTTAAAGAAAGACTATACTTGTATTCCTTGTATTGTTCACGTGCTTTGCAATACCCTGAGAGTAGTTTGTGCAGCTAGTGACTGACATTGAACTTCAGCATAGTTTGGGAAACGGTGTCTGCATTCCAGGTCCTTTTCTGGAGAGCTGTTGCAGATTCCCAGATGATCAACAAAAGGTGGCTTTTGTATACATAATGGAAATGTACTTGCAGCTGCAAAAAGCCATTTTGTAAATTGTTTGGTTTGAGGATTAATGTTGCCATGAAATGTGTTCCTTGAATGACCTGAGTTTGAGAAGCCAAAATTTAAATTTGCACTTGGTTGCTTTGTAACAGCACCTGGTCATTTTGCATTTTACTCCAAAATTGAATGAAGAAACCTGTTTTGTAGGTTCTTGTATATTTCGAGTGCAAAGGGAAATTAAACCTTCCAAAATTATTCCTCTCCACTAGATTTCCCTGGGCTAAATTGCCTTAATAAATCATGTCACATGCTTATATACTTTGGATTGTCAAACTGCAACCATACATGGACATAGAAGTTTGATTTTTGTTAAAGCAAAAGCTGAACTCATGGCATGAATTCATGAAAAATGCATCTTACACTGTGCTTAGTTGTGATGGGAGTCAACCCCAGACCTTCATTTGATATACTGCAGGAGCCTGTCAGATGTAACAAGGGGAACTGAAGTTTGAAAGGCAGACCTTGCTCATAACCTCCACAATGTGAGGAGTTTAAATCATGACTTTATAAAATGTTGAGGAAATGAGGTCGTTAATCCAAACTAAATGTGGTAAAGCATTTTAATTCATATAGTTGATTTACACTTATTGAAATACTGTATGTAATTTCATTTTTTTGTACATTAGTCTTACTGTCAAGTGGATGCTAATTGCTATTTGTGGATATTTTCTTCAGTATTTCACAACTTTAAACATCAAAGTATGGGTTTGAGTACCTGAGTATTTTGTGTAAGTAGCGCTTTGACCACATTTAAATTATTACACAAATCAAATAGTTACTTGACTCAAAATATAAAATGTTTAACTGCAGCAAGCTTTCAGAGAAGTCATTGGAGCAAACAACTGGACCAGTGACCCCTTAAGCCTGGTCATCCTTGGTTAATGCAAGAAAGACCCAGTGTTTCCCACTACAGAAATGCCAGCATGGATTGGAACATGTTTCTAATTTAAGAGTTAATAGTTACCATTTTGTCCTATTTCAGTGGATAACTTTTGGCATCTGCGTCATTGTAACTGCTTGGTTTCAGTTTGACCCATTTTCATTTTTGTCATATTGTCTTTAATCTGACTGACATAAGGCTTCAGGACATCCTGCATACTCAGAGGTTGGTTCATTTAATTTTTAGAGTTCCTTTGAAGGTGAATATTTTCATAGAGTAAGTGTTTGACATGGGAGGGGATTGTAACCCTGGTGGTCTGGGTAAACTTGTTGGGTGAGAGAAACAGCACATGATGTCAGGTTTGTAGTTTAGGATGTTTTTGTTCATCCAGCAGATGATTTTTGTATCCTCACACACCACTATCTACAGCTTTGTCTCCGGCTGACACTGTTCTGCCCACATGGAAACCAAACAGCCTCCCCATCAAAACATTCCCACATCATTATCATTATGGGAACAAATGTCTAAACCATAGTCAAGCTCAATATCAGTACCAGCCAAGTGTACACAACCACGATTGATCAACTGCTATCACATCTTTCATGTCATGACTGATATTTTTGAAAAAGTGTCTTAGGAAAAGTCTGATCGCCACATTTTCATCAGATCTTTCCTATAAATACACAACCTGCTTTTAAACCATAAATTCCACAATAAGCAGATCTCACACTGCATAGGAATTATTAGGTAGAATCGTATTTGATACACTTGTGATTGCCCTCATGGGTTTCTTTGCCATCACACTTTCATATTTCAATAGGCAATGTAATTGTAGCATTATGTTTTCGTCTTAGCCACTGCCACCACCATGAAAAAACTTAACCTGGAAATGTAACACAAGGACTCTGAAATTTTATAATTTATAATATGAGTGGTCATTGCAGGAATTAGGCAATAATTCCAGGAAAACAAGGGAATTTGTAAAACCACCTTTATTTGGACTACATTATAAATATTGGTCCTGAGGATGTGTGTCTGAAGCTGTGCGCATCTGAAATGGACCGTCTTTGACCTGTAGAGGAAGGAGTCAAGTCAATCATTAATGGCTTAAAATCACTTTCATAGCAATGCATAACATATGTAATGTTGCAAATCTTTAAAAACACCCTATGAGTAATATCACTGCCTGAGGTCTACAGGCGAAGCTCTACTTCAGTCTAGACAAATGAAAACCAGCTTAACACTAATTACATGCGGGATAGCTGAAATTTAAAGTTTAAGAATGCCATCATTGTGCCTATAAGTTTACCATCACACACATTTCAGTCACATGCAGTTCAAAGATTTAATAAAAATGCAACATGATAGAGATATTTAAATGTAGCTGGAAATCCTAAAAAAAAAAGTAATGAGGCTCTTACAGTTTGGGATTTTTCACCCTTGAATATCCCGCCTGAAGAAAATATTCAATATTTAAATCTATTTATATTGTAACTCAAGTTTTGTCAAGGCCTTTTATAAGTCTGAACGTGAACAGATTTCATCATTATTTAAAAATGTACTATGAGCAGTCTTTACTGTTTGATTACTACTATTACTATACTACTCGTACCATTTGATTTGTGGGCTTCATTAATGCACTTTCAACTCATACAAATAATATCTGGCATGTGACTCTCTACCTTTTATCACGTTTTCCTGTTGTGAACACTGCCCACTGCACGGTCCACCCATCGGCCTACTGACATCACAGATCACCGCGTCACAGTGGACAAAGAGCTAGAAGAGTTCAACAGAAAAGAATATATGGCTGTGTATTTAACTTGTTTGTCGTCCTTAAATAATTGAAGGGAAAACACTATTCTCTCCACTTTGATAAAAATTACCTGGCGACTCAAGTTATCTTGGTCCATGGCAAAAGCAAACATCTGGACCTCAAAGCGTTTGAAGTGAGAGGGGTGCTGCACTCTGGCATCAGCCCAGACTGGATGGAACAGGACTTGGTATGGGTCCACTGGGTTGGCACAGCTGCAATAGAGGAGGATTTAATTTAACCTAAGAGACACTGTCAGTCATTTATTTTTCCATCCGTTTTTTAATACACAAAAATGTCCAAGTTTGCAAAATGTATAAATGAAATGCTCCATCTTGCCTAGTTAGACATCAAGTTCATAATAAATGGATGAAGAACTCATTTTAGTGATATTAAAATGTTCACATATCACAGCTGCAAAATTCTATTGTGTACATTGAAAGAGCTGCACCTTCCCAGCTGACTAAGGAGAAAAAAAAGTTTACCCATTAATGATGAGATTCCATCTGGGTTGGGACGTCCTGTCCTCATTCAGCGTTGCCCAGCAGTTCTCCAGCTCCAGTGATACTTTGGGATTGGTGGATCTCATGAGCTCCACCTCGAAATACAGAGGCTGTCTCAGGTACTTGGCTACGGGGTAGTCCTCATCTCTGTGGAACTGACTGTAGGAGTTATCTAAGGAGAACAATTAGTCAATAAATCAGGCCTAGAACACATTGGATTTATTTTTTTAGCAGCAATATACAGCACTTAGTTATATAATTCACCAATTTAAGTGAAGACAGCAAAAAAAATTGTCTTGTGTAGTGGCTTTTTAGTGGAAAACCTATGTGTGAACAACTGAAAAATCCATCCTCTCTGCAGGTTTTACATCTTTGACATGGTTCCACAAAGGTCTGGCTTTGCGAGAGCTGTTACCTCATGTTTAAAATTTATCTGAGAAACTGGAACAGAAGTGAGATGACAAGACATCCTCGGTCTTCAGACCCTCTTACCCAAAGCAATTCTCATTGCGATTTGCAGCTCGCCTTTGGCAGTTTCAGCATAAGGTTCGTTGCTGCGTGGTTTGATGTGGAAGGCCACAGCGTGTGCAGCGTTGACGTCATAGTAACAAGAGACCTTGAACCTATGGACAGTGACACAATACATAATGTGCTAAATGGAGCCATAGAGGCAACATTTGACCAAAACCTCATTTAGCGTTGACACCAGAGGACACTGCTCTTGAATTATAGTTTAAAAATACCCATTCATTTTGTGGCAAAGCAGTAATACCCCACACATTTGTCATTTGTCACAATACCAGAGAATGATCCATGCCTTTACTTAATTTTTCCTTTACAAACCCAAAGTGCAAGTCACATTTTTAAAAAGTAATAAGTGCTTCGTGTGACCTGAGAATGATCAGAATTTCTATTTTTCATATGTACCATGCAACAAACTCATTGTATTTTTGTTGATGTTTAAATTAATAGACCCATAGGAAGTGATACTTCAATCAAAAAGGGGATAAATTCTTCCAGTAACTCACTGAAATTCAGGCTCGTCAGTCTTTGAATCCATTTTCATTTCAAGCTCATCAGGTAGGGAGATTTCGTTTTCATACAGCATGGCATTGGACAAAAACTGGCAGGAGGGAGGCACATTTACTCTCTCAGATCAATCAATGCCAGTAATCTGCATCACAATGGCAATGTCAGCAGCTTCTGACCTTTCTGGTGGTTCCACATGAGTTGCCGGTGAAGACAAAGTAAGCAAAACGGTCGTCGCTGAAGAACGGGCCACAGGCAGGGTCCCTGAGCGTCAACTGACTGGGGTTCAGACTCGGAACGGACTCAAACTTGACCGCCAGCGCTGTCATGGTGCCGTTAGGGAAACATTCTGGGGTGGGGAAAAAAGAAAGGGTTAAGCATTAGTGTGAGGTGTTGATATTTGTCCCAAAAAAAAAATGCTTGATTTTTGGATCAACCAGTGAGTGTTGTGAGGAAACTGCAAGCCACTACGAAGTCTTGGATGTTCCTGTTGGTTTCTGGATTCCTCAGAGACACGTCCAGTCTGCTCCTGATGGATGACGACTCAGCAGCCTGTTACAAAGTTTGTCATCAACACAAAGGCTTCTGCACTCATTCGGTGGCCAATCATGTCAAAAGTGATTCTGATCATACCTGAAACACAGCATCGGGGGCTGAGAATGGCACTGCGAAACTGAAGTGCGTTCCGTTCTCGACTAAGCCATACTGCTGAGCCAGTGCTGGGGTCAACATTTGTTTTCCCACGACAGTGTTGAAGTTGAACCCTCGGGTCCCATATCTCACAGAGATGTGGAAGCTGTCATACTGACAGCTACCAGAGACA
The DNA here is from genome assembly GCA_900302615.1 of Holocentrus rufus. Lineage (NCBI taxonomy): Eukaryota > Metazoa > Chordata > Actinopteri > Holocentriformes > Holocentridae > Holocentrus > Holocentrus rufus. Next base: position 15,631 of record OMLF01012572.1, on the reverse strand, counting down.
GATGGAGGGACTGCACAGGGGGAAAAAATATGGTCAAAATACTTATAGCAGAAATACAGCCTTTATCTCATGTCAGCGACAGAGGCTTTTCACTTTTTTCCCTTTTGTATCCGTTTTTATCCTTGATAAAATCAGACTTTGTGATCTTTCAAATGCATTGTTAAGTAGTATGCTCAGAAGTTGCTTTTGGCACAGACCTATGTCTTCAAATGCAGCCTCCAGATAAGCAGTGTGAGCGAAGGGAGCGAACTCTGGCAAGACCAGCAAGCCAAAGGTCAGGTGAAGAGAGTAGACCGTAATCCCCATGTCTTTCTGTTGGGACACAGAGGGGAGCAAAAGGGCTTAGTGGCTTTCAGTGGAACCAAAGTTTAAACCCATGATCTCCATTTCCCAAGCTGAGGCTGAGGCGTACCCTTTGCAGGACGACGGGGTCCGTGAAGGGCACTTGGAGCGTGAAGGCCTTTGAGCCGTTGTGGGACTCATGCTCCTGAATGTGAAAGCCTCTGACGTTGCAGTCGGCCACGGACAAAACTTCATTGGAGAAAGTGACGTTCACCAGCGCCACATCAGGGCCCAAGGGCCCGAGGAGCACCTTAAATATCTGCTCTTCAGGAACAGTATCTGTGGGGCAAGGAAAGGGAATCAAATCAAGGTGGCGCCCAAATCCTCAAACCACACGGAACCAAGATTAACAAGACTCACTGTCAAGAACTTGCAGGGGCCGAGACATTAGTGGCGTTGTGATGGGGAAGAGAACTTTGTATCGGGTCTCCTCATGAGTGCTGCCTTCAGTCCACAGCAACTCAAGCATTGGCTCAATAGTGTAAGAGTTGAGGTACTGACCACCTTCAACATGGCTCTGCAAAAACATTCATCCACATGCAAGCATCCTGAGCAAAGTCTGATAAATTAATTTTAAAAAGAACTTTAGCCCCTAAAATGAAATTTTAATGCTACACTGACCTTAAAGTAGCCACCAACCGCCCCAATTGGAATTTCAATAATGATGTGCATGTCATTGACAGACATGGAGTATTGTCTGGCAGCCATCTCAGCAGGGTTTAGTCTCTGGCCGTCGATGCCCATATGCACTTCCAACAGATTAAACTGGTTTGAGGAGATCAGCGGGTCAATGTGCACGGGCAGGAACCAGCTGATTGTATCTGGAGTGAAGGAAACGCCACCTACACACAAATAACATAATGCTGCAGATTACAAAGAGAAGAGACCTTACCATGGCCAGAAGTTACTCTGAAATCCTCTCACTACCTGTCATTGCTGGGCAAGCAGCTGCCGCATCAATCTGGGTCGCCCACCACTTCTTTTCAAAGATTGTAGAGGTTTTAAGCACCGTCATAGGCACACCTGCTACCTGAGGGGTGAGGAGGTAGAGGTGACATTACATGAAAATGCATTTCTGTAATCCAGTTTCTAAAAAGACTTAACTACAACAGCAAAAGATTCATGTGATTCACAATTATGTTATAAGAAGGTGGAATGAATTTAGAAAGCAAGTGTCTGGACATTTCCACATCTTTACAGCTGTGGATGCTGAATTATTCAAAGAACAGTGAAATAGATTTTTTTTTATTCAGCTGTTCAGTGGATTTTTAGAAACAAGAAATCTGTACAATCTGGAGTATTCCAGCAGGTCATGTTACTTGCAAGCTTTTGCAAGTATTAAGCAATCGAATGGATTTTGAGAGTAAACTCGCCCAATCCTGCCAAAGAGGCATGAAATCAGATGTGAAATTTGGTGTGGTCAACAGGGAAGTGAAGGGAATCAATTCACTCACATCCTGGATGTATGTTTCAGGTGCAGCCTTCGGACTTCGCAGAACCAGCCTTGTAGGAGCGTTGGCTACCCCATAACCCTTTCTCTGGGCCTCTTCCACCTTCATAATCCTCTCCTCAGGAGTGAAGAACACGACTGTTGTGATTCTGAATTCTGCGTCACTGGGTTGCTTCTGTAAGGCACAACTCATTCAGCAACAGAAATCTTGCCATAATATTATAAAGGCCAAAACATACAGATTAGTCAGCTTAACCTCTGAATTAGCAGCTCGTCGAGGATCACCAAACTTCGCATTTGTCCCTGGGATGGGATGGTCAGGCAGGGCATAATCATCTGGAATTGCCCTTCTCACAGACACCTAGAAATGAGGCCATTCCACTGTAAGTGGTGATCCATCTTCTACCACTCGCCTCCGCAATGACATCAAATGTGCCAGCCTTGATGTTCATAGGGGCGGAAAAGCCACTCATCATATAGACTGAACCTGAGCCCATAGTGAATCCCACTGCATTTACTTGCCTCCATATAGTTGCGTTCACAGAGGATCTCTCTAGAGGCCCAGGCAGCGCGGTGGCAGGTTTCAGCCACCTGGTACAGCTCATCCTCCACCATTTGGTTCCCATCCACTCGAAGATTCAAGACTGTTGTGAAGGTTTTATCTTCCTGCAGCCACGGGGGGAAAGACATGCGGTCTGAAACTCAAGAACAAATACCACACTTTGAAGCAAACATTTAATTCTGCTTCACAAACGCTGTTCCAAATTACCACATTTTGAACAAAACAATTTTGAAGGGAGGCAAAAATCATGGCGTTCCCCAGTGGGTCTGTCTTCATGCTGAATCCACATTGAGAAGCCAAGTTTGGTGCAAGAGGGATGGCAGAGTTATCTGAGGACAAAGAAGAAAGTCAGAGATTGAGGCCATAGTTAGGCAAAGTTATTTTTTGCACAAGTATCTGAACTCAGAAACTTTAATAACTTACTGATACCAACAGCAACTTCTAGAAGATTCCCACCAAGTGGCCCAGTGCTCACACGCATTACATTCCCCAGGCATTTTGAGCGGATTTCTAGGATTAGACAATTTAGTGTGTAACATATCGCACAAACCAATCTGATCAATTAAACTTTGGCAAGTAAAATGGAAAATAAGAGTGCTTACTAATAGAGGGCTTCTTTTGTGCATCTATGTTTACAAATGTTATCAGGAGAATGAGCCACCTGAAAGAGATGTATTCTTTTTTCAAAGCAGCAAGTAAGCAACCAGGAAATTCTAGCAGTGGATAAAAATAAAACTACAAACCCTGATCCAAAAAAATGGTCCATGGCATGAGAGGTGGGTAACTGATAGCCTTTTCCGTCCCTGTTTTTGGAGTTCTTTCAGTTTACAATGGGCATAATGTCTTTCCTGTGGGTTGGCCGAGGCAATTTCCTGCTCAACAAGCACACCCACATACAGGTGGGTCCTATTAACACCTAATGGGGCTAACGGGCTTAAGGATTGTATTGCTTTGTAATCTGGCCTGAATTTTGTCCCAGTTAGAGTCTGCACTACAAAGAGTTATATTACATACTGGCAGTCCTGTATCAAGTGACCTTACTTTAAATTTTGGGATCCATCATTTTATTGTACTTTTGTTGTCATGACAGTCTATGTACAAAGACTGGCAAAAACATATCAAAGTGCACCAATTTTGACATTTCAAATATTCAATTCAATTCTAAAAATTGTATTCGTCAAGGGGCAACTGTTTGCTGGACATACAGACACTGACATCATAGTCTTTTAAGAACTTTATCAAATGATTTTCAAAATGTTGGTCAAATGAAATGTGTTTAGTTTAAATTTTGTGAAAAGCTATCTTATAATTTAAAATAAATAATAATAATAATAATAAAAAGTTCCTGATGCCTGTTCTCATCATATATTGTTCAAACATATTTTCAAGATTTGGATTTTCTCAAAGCAACAAGTAGGCGAGTCACAGGATTGAATAAAATATCAACATGTGTCACTATCTTCTATCATTTGCTGCTTTGGGTGCATCATGGGGGTTTTAAAAATACCAGGAACAAGTATGAGCTTGGCTTTAAAATGCGTCTTATGGTACAGTTGATCAAATGATGAACTGCATCAGGCGTCCATGAAAAACTGTAGGAACCCAAACATAAGTTCTTTTGCAGCAAAGAAGAAAACAGAACAATACAAAGGATAGCTCTGCTGTTATGGTAATGTTTTTCTAAATATTTTTTAGTCCTCTGCCCCCTATTGATTGGTCTATTGATATTCTGATAGATTACATTTTGAGAGGGCCTATATTTGGAAATAGTTCAGTTGTATTTTGAAGATTTAATGTCATTTCTGAAAAGAGACGTTATCTCTGTAAGATGACTCTGGATAAATGTAGACACACTGCTTTTTGTGAGAGATTCGCGGAATTTGAGAGCATAATGAAATATGTTCCTTCAAACATCTTAATAGAGAGCAAGACCCCGGCTGTATCTTGGTGCTTTTCAGCGAGAAATAACTTTTTAAGGTATGAAGCAACACATGTGGAAGATATTCAATCAGCCTATGTTTTCATTCAGGTTTAGACGAAAAGGCTTTCAGCTGATGTAAAGGGTGCAGAGATGACTGATGACTGATTTCAGACCAGTCGGATTTCTAAAGGCAGTCGCACTCACAGCATTTACATCTTTTAGAGCAGAGATTGTATTTGGCTCTTGCCGTTGTCTGTATCTGCCTGCCAGCACTCTTGTTTTCATAGAGGATTGCGTTGCCAACTGTGATTTTACTCTTTCCACTGTGCAGACCATTATGCCGTCTGTCCTGCTTGCACGAGTTTCAAAACACAAATAATGCCATAAGAAGAAGCACAAGCCAAGCAGAGTTTCCAAATGAATATGCAATTCAAATTAGTGAAGGAGAAATGATCTTACGGAAAAGAGCTATTATAAGAAATTACATAAGGATATTCTCCTACAAATATCACAACAAAACTAAAGGATTCCTTGGGGGAATAGAAATATTTTACAATAGAAAATATAGTGATTTTGAACTGTTGGGCACCACAATTATACAAACAGTCTCTATAGTGACTGGGATTTATTGTACATTGCGGTAGGAATATTATAGTGATAACATGGGCAATGAAAAATACCATATGTCACAATAAAATTATTATAGTAGTGCGTGCAACAGACACATTTTATAGTAATATTTAGTAATATGGCATTTTTTGCATGTTTTTTCAGCTGTCCATCTACTTCATAGAAGACAGTTTCACGACTCTCTCTCTCTCTCTCCCTCTCTCTCTCTCTCTCTCTCTCTCTCTCTGCCCCCCTCGCCCCTTCCTCCCCCTGTTTCTAGCCCCTCCCTGTTCACGGCAGAGAGAAAAACTACTGGCGTGCCCGCGGACCCAGTTACAGCTCCTGTCCCGTTGATGGAGGCGCGTCCGCGCAGCTGCACCGCAGTCCGTCCACTCCACTACAGGCGCGGATGAAGATTACAAGCGCCGTCGGACCAGGCTTTACCAATATTTAGAAGAATGTGAAAAGTATATCACTGTGATAAAAGTTATTTTAATGGAAACAACGGCTGCGAGTCCAGGTACGTTGCAACTTTCATTCCCTTGGTGGCAGTTTTAGCAAGTTAAAACAAAAGTAATTGATTCACTGACAAAAAGGGACACGTAAATAAGGTGGGAGCAATATTTCCTGCAGCAGTCTTTGTAATCTACATTTAAAGCATGTATTTGAATTCTGAAAAGAGCAACCCTATGGGAGGCAGTTCTTTGCGTTAGTAATTGCTCGTAATGATGTGGGGGTTCAGTTTCAACTTGTTGCCTCTTATTTCCTCTGAGTTATGTAGCCCGTCCTGTAATTTGATTCTCCTGGTGATAATCCTATGTTTCAGCACTTCAAGAAGTGACAGTGCCTTAGGGCTTCTTCACTCACTCCAGCACAAACCATTTCCTGTTAATGCTGTATTGATTTTTTTTTCCTCCAAAAGACTAATGTATTCTACAAACAGTGCAGTCAAATGCATCTTGATCGACATCCATCCACATAAAAATACCACTCACAGTTTTGTTCTTGCTTTTCTCAATGTGTGTAGAACATTTTTGCTTGTGATAAACAAATCCTTGAAACCCCTTTACTGTAAAAGCCTTTCAAGACTGACACTAACCGTCGCTTCCCATCATAATCTCTCTGTGCCTTTTGGATCATCAGCACCATGGGGTACGGGCAATTCCTCCACCGGCGTGGGAATGAGGAGGACCAGGTCCACCTCAACGTGGGAGGGGTACGACATGAGGTGCACCCGGACACGCTGCTCCGCTTCCCTCACACGCGGCTGGCTCGTCTGCTGTGCTGCCAAAGCGAGGCAGCGATCCTGGAGCTGTGCGACGACTACAGCCCGGCTGAAAAGGAGTACTACTTTGACAGGAATCCCCGGGTCTTCCTGTGCGTGCTCAACTTCTATCACACGGGACGCATCCACATGATGGAGGAGCTGTGTGTCTTCTCCTTCAGCCAGGAGATTGAGTACTGGGGTATCCAGGAGCTCCACCTGAGCCCCTGCTGCAGCAACTGGTTCCAGGAGAGGAAGGGGTACATCGAGGACAGAGAATGGGACATCCGGAGCGACGACCAGCAGCAGCCGAGTTTTGACTCTTCCTTTGAGGAGCTCTCTGCCCTCGATAAAGACCTGGCCAAGTTCAAAGGTGCCTGGTGTGCGGATGTACGGAGCTATGTGTGGCTAAGGCTGGAGGAGCCGGGCCACTCGCGAGCTTCGAAGGTCATCGCTGTGGCTTCTCTCAGCGTGGTGCTGACCTCCATTGTTGCCATGTGCATCCACAGCATGCCTGAGTTTCAGAGAGTGGATGACAACGACAAGCCCATCGAGGACCCTGTCCTAGCCATCTTAGAGGTAGCCTGCATTGTCTGCTTTTCAGCTGAGTTCATCATCAGGCTGATTGTGGCCCCGTCCCCCAGAAAGTTCCTAGGGAACCCCTTAAACATCATCGATGTTGCCTCCATCTTGCCATTTTATGCCACGCTCGCTTTTGAGACAGTGGATGAGGAGAACGCAGAGGAGAACGAGGACCTAGAGAATGTGGGGAAAGTTGTGCAGGTTCTCCGTCTGATGAGGGTTTTCCGTATCCTCAAACTGGCTCGTCACTCCATTGGGCTGCGAGCGCTGGGTGCCACGGTCCGCCACAGTTACCACGAGGTGGGTCTGCTTCTCCTCTTCCTCTCTGTGGGGATCTCCATATTTTCTGCCCTCATCTACTTTGCCGAGAAGGAAGAGCATGAAACGAAGTTGGCGACAATCCCCATAGGCTGGTGGTGGGCCACTATCACCATGACTACGGTCGGCTACGGTGACACCTGCCCGGTGACGTTTGCAGGGAAGATCGTCGCCACCCTGTGTATCGTCTGTGGCCTGCTTGTGGTGGCTCTGCCCATTACTGTCATATTCAATAAGTTTTCTAAGTACTATCAAAGAAACAAAGCCATAGAGGTTCAGTGTCTCAGTCAGGCTGAAAGACAAGATCCAAACCTCCCGTACTACAACATTAGAGACTTGTACACACACAGCGTATACCCTTTCATGGGAGGTATCGCCTTCAGGAACAGTGTGAGCAGCGGGGGGGACGAAACAGATGCCTCCAGTCTCCAGGACATAGAGGAAGTGTACGATAATGACACTTGTGAAAATAGGGCAGCAAAATGAGATCCCTGCCATCTCACTGGGTGTAGCTCCTTTACGAGCGCAGGCCACCGCAATCCGCTCCGCGTCTCTCAGGACAAAGCTCTCCATCACCGGCCTTGCCTCCTGCACTGTCTCCCTCCCACAATTTGACACAGAAAAATTGTGGGCGTGGAGTTTTCCTACGACGGAATAGCTTGTAAAAATATATCACTAAAACCACAAGAATCAACAGGAATTATTTGAACCTTGCTCAGAGGTTTGAAAGCCCATTTTCTGCTTGAGAAAACTGCAATGATGCATGTAGGAGGCCATAATGTTAATGTTTCTCAAAGTAATGTTCTCTATTGATTTGTCTGCTTTGCTGAAAGTTCAGACTGAGAGTTCAGCAAATGCAAAAGTGTAGAGTGACAACATATTGTATGATACATAAAAGGGTTAATTTAGGTGTCTAAGTTGACTGATGTTACGTACTCTGCATGAACCAAAAGAAATGCTTTTAGAAGAGTAATACTGTGTAGAATATGTGATTGTACTGATGCTGTGGAAGAGAGGAAAAATCCCTGTTTGGCCACACATCTCTTTCAAGGCACTGTGTAAAGCACTGATATTCCAGATTATGGTTAAAATATTGTTTTCAACAGTCATGTTGGCATGCTGGCTGACCCTTTGAGGTCAGTCATGTGGACATGAAATAAAATCTGACTCAGTGAATCAGAAGAAATATGCCTCTGACTTATGACATGGCTCACATCACTCACTCAGATTAGGATATATACTGAGGGTCTTTACTTTTACATATTTCTAAAAGTATGAGGCATATAATGTGCAGGATTCTGCAATAAGGTGTAGGAACAGGCGTGATTCACTGTGATTTATTGCACCATTTTGCTCCACTATTCCATGACTTACCCTAAATCTCAGGTATGTCTTCTGTGTGAAATGCAGAAAGAGTGCAGAGGCCAAAACTGTCAAGGAAATTCTTACAAAGGAAGACAAACTTAATCTCTATGCATGCAGTCTGCTCCGTCCTGAAATGCATTGATTTCCTGTCCTGTGTCATCATCTCTTCTTGGATAAGCTGCTGTCTTAGCAGAGAGAGAAGAAGGAAATCTTTCCAAAGCTCTGCAGGGACTCAGAGGTGTTCCTCTATTTGACCAAAACATGTTGCATCAGATTTGTGAGTTCTGTGATGGCACCTGAGCAATTCCTCTCGATCGAAAGCAAACTGCAGCTGTTGTTACAAATAACAAAAAAACATCCATCTGCACTTTTGGTGTTCATCTTTGTTTAACATGAACAGACAGCTTACATGACTGCCAAGGTGTTAACAGAATTTCATGACCCCATAGGCAGTTAAAACTTTCTTGGTACCTGAAAACCACACGTGGAGATACATGATTCTCGCTACACAGCAGCAAAATGAACTCTGCTAAGACAAACTCCCCTGGTCACAAAGTCTAAACTGAACAGATAAGCCCATTAGTCTTTGTTTATTTGTTAATGCAAACAGATTAACTTCGATTACTGGACATCCTGGTCCAGGTGTGCAGCACATTGGAGATTACCATATTGCTAAATCTACATTTTGTGTTTCTGCTTTTGTCAGCTGCCACAGAATACAAACACAGAGTATTGATATAGACAAGTATTGATTTTTAGATAGTGCCCCTGATAGTAAACAGACGTATAGAGGGGTATATGACAGGGATGGTACAGATGAAAATATGCAGCCTCACATGGACGCCTGACACATTCATGCAACTGTAATGAGGCTGAGAGAAGTTGGATATTTGTCCACAAATGGAGAAATAGAGAAAGAGATGATGAAGGTATTATTGGGATTACTTAACAGGTATTATTACTATGACAACTACTACTACCACTATCACCACCACTACCACTATTACCACTACTACTACTACTACCACTGCTAACTAGCTAGTGAGGGTCAAAATGTTCACTAGTTAGCTAGTTGCACTAAATGCTGAGGTGGTGGGAAAGGACCATTGAATAGGACCAATAGGACCATCATCCTATTGGTTCTCTAGTTAGTTAGTAGTAGTAGTAGCAGTAGTAGTAGTAATAATAATAATAATAATAATAACAATAATTTCAAAAAGTGTGAGATTGTGTAGTGTCAAAGAGCTATGTGAGATAAAGACAAAAAAGGGGATATTAGTAAAAGGCAACATAGACTGATTTCCACTCATCTCAAATGGGTTTAAAACCTGTTGGGTATTAATCTTAATTCTGTGTTATTGAACAGTGATATCAGTCTTAGTCTTAAGGAAATCATCCCTGAAGTGGGAGATGACAAACCAACACCCCTAGAAATGCTGTAAAGTAGATAGTGATATTTATGCGTTCCTCATCATTACTTCCAACTCTCTGGCTTTGGGCACACTTCTGTTGAAGAAAATAGATGTCAATATCCTGGTACTTTATTGCTCTTTTATTGAATTTATGTCACCCTGTGTATCCTATACATTTTCTGTAATTTCCTGCAGCTCTGTCCTTCAAAAAGTTTGTTTTTCAGTGCATGAGGATTTAGTATTCTTTGTAGATGTCTACAGTTACAGCTATGCATTGTTTAATTTGTTGGGCTATTTCATTCATGCATGTTTCTGAAAGTGAATAATGAACTGTGTCATTATATTCACAAGTGCATAAGTGTAAACAATGCACCATGTTTAGTGGTTCATAGCTGCCCAGTTATTTTAACCTTTGACACCTCAGTCTATTTTTGATGGTTTTTGAGCAGACCACCTCCAGCTCATTTTGTTGTAGCTAATTGAAAATTTCAATTTAAAAATGAGAAATAAATCTGAAAAATACTTCCACTTTTAAAATAATTACTAGAGAAAAAAACAAAACAGAACATTTTTAAGGATAGATGATAAATACCTTAAGTTACTGATTGATAAAATAAGGCTTTCACAGACTGGACTAAATAATAGACCACAGGTCACGGGTCAGGACTGGTATGTGACTGTTTAGTGCATTGCACATGCATCATAAAAATGCCAAATGTGAATGTCAATGCATGAAAATGCCACTTACCTGTAAAGGTTAACGGTAGTGCATGTCAGCTCTGTTTACAAATGTCAGTGTAGCAGAAATTAATTATGCTGTTTATTTATTTGTTTATTTATCTATTTATTTATTTATATACTTTATTTAGCACCTTTTTTTCTCCCTCCAGCCCTCTGAGGTGAAGCAACACATTCATTACATTAATGCCGAGGTGAACTTGCTCACCACGAAACTTCTGCAGGGTCAAGTGAGGTCCTAATCCACAGCTGATTGGATGTGGTGGTGCATTAAATTACCAAGATAAAAGGTGTCCCTGAATGATCGAACTTGTGTCACAGACACTGTGGTCAGTTGCACAAGGGGGATATAAAAAGGTCGATAGGATGTAAGTCAGGTTTTTTTTTTTCATTATGATTTCTCTTTCTAATCAACAGTTTGACTCCACTTCAAATCAAGCTGTTACTCCACAAAAACAGAGACGGTGATATTTCCCAGCATTCCTCTGCAGAGCAACTGGTGAGCAAAAGTTCTGCCTGTCTCGCTGTATGTTGCTGCTGATGTGGAGAAGCACTGTATCACTGTGGCTCGACACAAGGCAGGCTTCTACCCTGATGAATGTGTGTAGCTTCAGCATGCTTCAATCAACTACTATATATATGAGAGGAAAAAAAAGAAATCCTTCCTTTCAGAAAAAAAAGCTGACATTTGTTTCCAGGTAAGAACATGAGTTTATAAATCACATAAGGCCTCGGGGTCTGTAAAGGCATTTGTCCCCCTGCCTCACTTAGATTGCAATAGGAAAAGGTCAGTGCAGTGATGAATGTGTAATGGGCGAAGGGTTGTGTTGGCTTTTTGTTTGGGTAAAGTTCCAGTGCACATTAAAAAGAGTGGTTCCCAAAGTGGGGACTGGGGACTGCCAGGGGCCCCAGAGAGGGTTGCAGGGGTCTCCAGCAAAATGATAAGAATCCATATTTTGTTCATAACTGTTTTTTCCCTGTTTATACCAACAGTATAGCCATGATGTAAATCAATTCTTTTATGAGGGCCCTTGCTACAAATACAAATGTATCAGATGTATATTTGTGGATGCCTATCAAGACACATAGTGGTACATTCCAGTCTTTAACATCTGGCGAGGTAATGGCCTAAAAAAGCATTCAGCCTTTCTATGTTTACGCCTTTTTAAAACCTTAATGAGCTGGAGAGTGACTCTGTGGCGCTTGTCTGAAGTCAGTGGAGAAGAGCTGTTTTTGTTTGGCTGAGGTGAATGAAAGACTAGACTTAGACAAACCGTTTCAATACCGCCATTAGCTTTTGGATTTAAGTTAATTTGTAGTGTTTTGATCCAAGCCATTACATGGTATTGCTAGCCCTCAGAGTCCAGCCGGATCTACAACCTAATCAGACAAGCACTCTTTTATCTACTTTAACTCAGCTATTACCTGCAGTTATGTGATTTCTGTAAGGGGTCAAATATCACAAAGGAAGCACTTCAGTTTTGTTTGTGTCCTGTCTTTTCCCGTGCAGGTTTATTACACTGGGAATGGATGGGCATGACTGTTGTACATATCCATCACTATCATTTATCATCGAAGAAATGTTGTGAGAGTTCAGAGGTTTTTCTCTCAGTCAGGTACTGAAAAACTCATGCATTTTTAGCAGGCTGCAGTACGGTAATGCTCTCTTCTCTGGTCTACCCAGGAAAGCCTTATACACTCTGCAGATTGTCCGAAATGCAGTTGCATGTGTGTTTGTCAAGACCAGAAAAAGAGCGAGTGAAATATTCAAACCCAAGATACCATTACTTCATGGCTGCAGCATCAAATCAAATTAATTGTTCTAATGATCAATAATTGCAATTAATTACAAATTCTTTGTCTATTTGTTTTTAAATCTGCAAGCCTAAATAGTTAGAGGTCTGTTCCTGTAATCTAACAAATAAATTGCTGTGTCTACTAGAGTATGTTCAGTCCCAAAAGTGTTAAGTCATACAGGCTTCTTATGCTGAAATATGAACAATCTTATAAAAGTTTGCTTTTATAATATAAATAAAGTTTGACTGACAGATTGATTTATTTGACACTGGTAGTTTATTTTGTCTGTGCAGCACAGACTTATTGTAATTCAGTCAGGAGTGTAGCCTGTGAGTGTGTGTGCTAAGAGTAAACTTGCATTCTGACAGCGAGCTGCGCTGAAATTCATTCTTTGACCTGCCTACTCCCCTTCATCTCCAGCTCCCCTTCATGACTGAACGAGGTGAAAACAATAAGAGCAAACAGCTTCCACTTTTATTGTATCGATCTGGAAGTGAATCTGATCGATTTTTTTTACATGATTCCAAGGGAAAATCCTATTCTTGGTGTCAAAAAGTAAGTCATCTAAAGCTAACCTCACCTTCACCTCACCTTACACATGACAGTGTGACTTATCTAATTATGAACAAAAGAGGACTGAGGAATTTTCAGTTAGCCCCTTTGGCCATGCCTATTGTCCTTTACCACAGTCATGCCCAGGAAAGCGTCACCAATTATGAGGGCAGAGATAAGCAGGCAATCCAGTGTCCCATGTGGGGCCTGTTATCCCTCCCACAGGGGGGTTCAGGCCTTACGCAGTATGACTTCAGCCTTCTGCACTCAACACTACTCCAGCACTCACAGCATCCCCTCCCCAGGGAGCCATGGTATTTGCTTTTGCAGACGGATTCAATACCTGCTCGCTTGAACAGGTTACGTGAGGTTACAGCATAAACAGTGCAAGGTTGTTGTTCTCGCCGCACCCCTTAAAGCGTCCCGGCTTCAACGCAATGAGGCCAGAAAACAATGCTTGTCATATTAATGAAAGAAGCTGTAATTTAAGGCTGTGGAAGGCAGCTTTGCACTCTGGTGGCTCCAAGTGGCAGCAGGAGATAACTATTTAAATTAATGAGAGTTTGAAGGACTTCATTACCCAGGACTAAGGTGATGGCAGTAAAGAGTGCACTTCTCTCACCTGGCATTTCTTTTTCTAGGCTTTAGGCCGATAAGACGTGTGTTTTTACATTACAAAATCTACTGCAGCTTTGAGAGCATTTGATGTTTTCAGATACGATCTGACTTTCTCTTTTTTCCAAACTTTCCTCCAGCAGGTATATGGACAACACCCAAGAGATACTAGTTAGAAGAGACTTGGTTTCAGACATATCTCTCCTACTGCAAACACCGGCTCACAAGCATATTAATCTGTTTCAGAGCATCATCCACAATCATCATGAGAAACACAGCAATGAGCCTAGCTGGGCTGGGCTGTGCCGGGTAGCGCTAAAATGGATAGAATGAAAAATGTCTAGTAGAAGGGCTGCGGCTCTTAGCTCAGATGATGAAGCGACACACTCACTATCCATGGAGAGTTGGAATGGAGAGAGTAAGGCTTTAATGGAGGCAGTAAAAGAGGGCAGGGGAACTCTGGGCCTTGCTAATGAATCAGATGAGGGGAGGAAGAGGGAGAGGGAGGAAAGAGAGGGATGGGACAGAGGAGGGCGGGCCAGTGATGCACATGTGAGCACAACAACACTACACGCTCTGCAAAGCACCATTTTGCAAAGTATACACATTAAAGTTTTCTACCTGCTGGTAGAAAGTACTATGACAGGTGTGACACCATAAAGTAAAATGTGTAAAATAATGTAATTGTCAAAATGAAATAAACAGGTCAAAATGTAATAAAATCTGTAAATATAACAAATTCTTTTATAATATAAAAGCACTGTCATATTACTTTGACCAGAAATTATTTCTTCATAGGGAGTGAAACATATTTTTGACTGATGATGTAATAATGAGATTGAATAACAATCTCATAAGTTACTGCATTCTTCTCATCCGTATAAGCTAACACATTATTTGTCAATATTATTATGACATCATCAGTTAAAATTGGTTACACCTGCTATGATGTAATAAAGTCTGGTTAATGTAATGTAATGCTCTTACATCATCCAGGAATTCATTACATTAACACACTTTATTACATATAATAACATATACATTAACCCATTCAAGAGAACAATACATTACATTCTGACAAGTTATTACATCATTAGGCAGTTTGCGCATCATCAATTGCTGCATTTTGTCTTTGTAACATTAAGATTTCATTGACTTAATACAAATAGAAACAAATTCTTGTTGATCTCAAAATCATTTAAAACTTATATTTGGCCATTCGTCTCTCTCAGTCTGTGTATCATGACTTTATTTCACAAGCAAAAAAGCAAATCCAAATGAGATGCATTAAACACTCTTGAGTTTTCAGTCAAACATAATGTGAGTCTGCTTAGAGACTGCACAGCCATGGTGGATGGATTATTTAGTGTATTATGGTATGTAATTTACTCAACTAAGATCTATGCTGCCATAAAACCCACCAGGGCCGAGCCTGTATGCGTCTACAACATGGTTTTTTACCATGATTGGATTTTTTACAACCATCTCATGTCAAGTGCCTATGACTTACACACAGTACAATGCTGTATAATTGTGTGCACTCAGCCCTTTAAAGCACCAATAAATGTCTCTAATTAAAAATCAATGGTAAAACTGCAGTTAATTCTATTTTTCTCCCCCCTTACTTTAATTAGTTTTATGCGACGTGATTTCATCTGTTGCTAATTAATATTTGATTTATTGAGGGTCTTGTGAAGATTGTTTTTTTTTCCTGCAGCATCTCCATTCAAGAGCCAGTAGTTATTAGGGAGATTTTTTGGCATGCAAACAATGAAGTGCTTATGATTAAAGTGGATGACATTGATGATTTGTCCATTTCCCTTTATGTGGGGTAAAGTGCTGTCAAAAAAGAGACAAATATATTTTTGAATATTAGGAAAATGTCTCACTCTCTATCCTTATATATGTATCTACTATCTATCTATCTGCATCAGTTTTTCAACATTTTACATATAGTGCAGTGTGCAATGTCTCTATAGCACAGCACACATTCTGCCAATGCTGTTGCCATTACGTGATTAATGTGGCATAGCAGAGTATTTCTGTGAGAGCAATCCACACACAGTGGCCCCCTGAAAGTGAATGGACCTGAAAACTTTAATGG
>OMLF01012571.1:29166-56092 GCA_900302615.1 Holocentrus rufus | reverse complement strand
GAACCAAAGTTATTTGTAAATTTATTTATTTGTATTTAAAAATAGCAAATACCTTTGTTTTTATATTTGATTTGATTACATTATTGTTTAAATTGAGATTTATAAGAAATGTTTTAACTACTGTGTAAAGGGAATACTGCTGTTAAAAAGCACCTTATTTGTTTAAAGTATTTGCTAACCAAATGTTATTGCACTTTTCTTCATATAGCAGTACTTTGAAAATAAAAACACACAATACACTACTTTTGAATTCATTATTGAATTTTGCGCATAATAATGCAATTAATCGTGATTAATCGCAGAAAATCATGTGATTAATCGTGATTAAAAATTTTAATCGTTGCCCAGCACTAATGTTTATATGTCTGAAAGTGAGTGAGTCTGTCTACCTCCCAGGTATACTAACCCCCCCACCAGCATCACCCATCTCCTCCACCTCCACCCCCTCAACCTGTTGCACTCCTGGCTGGCCAGGAAGGGGCCCCCTCTCTCTGTGGTCCTTCCCAAGATTTCTTCCCTTTTTCCCTTACTGTGGGTTTTTTGGGGAGTTTTTTCTTGCCCGATTTGAGGGTTAAGTCAGGGGGTGTCGTCCTATTCTGTTTCTTGTAAACTGTGGGCCTGTAAAGCCCTTTGAGACTGTGTACAGTGATTTTGGGCTCTAAATAAATATGAACTTGAACTTGAACTCTTGAACTTTGAACAACAGACATCATTTTTCAGTGCATGGGAAAGTAGCCTAAAGGAATAACATGTATCCAGCAGTACAGCAGCGCCACCCTGAAAAACACAGATATGACTTAACCTAGCCTACTTTATAAAAAAAAAAAAAAAAAAAAAAAACGGTCCGGCGGGCTCGGGCCCCGATCAAAGTTCTAGGAGGCATAGGCTACTGTAAATTGCCCAAAAAGGGGGTACCAGCTGCAACTAGTTGCAACTCTCTAACCAGGTGATAGAAGTCCCCTTGTGCTTGTTGGTGGTGGTTGAGAGGATGAAGCTAGCAAGTTCGTTCGTCTTTGCTGTCGTTGCTGGATGACTAAAAGCTGTGCCAGGGCCTTTCTGCGGTTGTAGGAAGGGAGAAGCTGTTGAAAGAGGGTTCGGAAATAACATTCCTCCATGCAGACTTTCATATTTGCCACTGCAGCACTAATAATCAAATCAACGTTTATACAAAAGGAATGAAAAATCTGAAATGATAACATGACCATGACTATTACTATTAATGGGGGGTTTGAAGGTATAGCAATTTAATTTACAGTCAGCATTTCAATTTCATAGCCCTCAACACGTTGAAAGCAGATGAAAATCAGCCTTTCTGGTTAACTCTGGCATAGTTCCAGAGATGTCATTAATATGCACTGTCCCAGTCAAACTAAAACTGAACTACACATATTTTACAAACTCACATTTCAAAGGCATCCATTTGTTCTTGTGATAATAAATACTCAGATGTTAATGTGACATGGCCTAATTGATAATGAAATACCAAAAGGCTGTAAGTTTCAGCTACTATGAGGATCAGAAACTAATGGCAGATAGCCTACAACAGATCACATTACCATCCAAACTTTATTTAAACAATACAAGAGGAGAAGCCGTGTGTACGGTAGTGTAAATAACCTAATGGCTGTGGTTTGGACATCACAACCGTAGATGATTGTGATTCATGTTTTTAATTGCTCCTCGAATAAGTAGGCCCACAAACGAAAACTTCTCTTATGTCCAGCTCTGCTGCCCAGATAGCTAATCCCACAGAGCTCTCCTCTCCGTATACAGACCCATAGAATTGTAGGAGAATTCTTACCAACAGATTTTTTCCAGCTGTTTTTTTTATTTATTTTATTTTATTTTTTTTTTGGAGCTCGATATTTATGTGATGTCTCCATAACCAACTGTCAAAGCAATTAAATGGCAATTAGTTGAATCCATAACATTGACCTGGTCAACGTCTGCATTGTTACAGTTGTCAGTGTTTAGCCTTACGCTGTCGGAAGTTACCCGTGAAACAAATGATGTAACACACAGAAAGTTCCGGACTTGCCAAAGGTCGACGATTAAGACTGCAGTTTGCTTGTGGGACACGTTCTTTTAACTATCATATAAATTAACACATATCTAAAGATGCCAAGGGGAAGCAGAAGCCGGACGTCTAGGATGCCCCCTCCCGCCAGGTAACATTTAACGTTAATGTAATAACCGCAGCGAAAGTGAATTTAGCTGAGAGCAACAGAGCTAATTTATATCACCAGGCTATGGCTAGCACTAGCTAGCTCGCAAGCTAATGTTTTCCAGTGCATATCGATGCGCAGTATCTTGATGTCATGTAATCATATGACATTGGAATGAGTGGCCCAGTAGAGTCAGATATCTTAACACTAATTTTGAAAGTTTACCTAAAAAATCTGGAATAATATGACGTTAAGGGAAAAAAAGTCTGTTTTTTGCGGCATTACAGCCCAAAAAATACCAATGCCAGAAACAGTGTAAATGTATCTTAATTCAGTTTACCTGTATAACAAAACGATAAGTGTTTAGAAGGTGTTTTATTACGCTAAACCGTTAAAACGCCAAATATCACTGGTAGCTACACACATTTGAGATGAAACACTATATTTAGCTTTACTAACTAGGTAGCGTTAATGTTAGCACTGGACAGAACTGAGTCAGGCAAGAGTCCAAGTTATACAGTAGCTAGGAATCCAGACGCTATAACTAGAGATTGCTTTTAAGTACTAACAGCAACACATTAAGTCAGTGTCATTTGTTGTGTTTGCTGGTGTTTGATTATTAAACAGTTAATTGTTTCTCTCCAGCCGGGCACCCCCTCCCCCACCACCTATGGCCAGGGCAGCACCCCCTCCATCATATGCCCCAGTTCCAACACAGGCCCCTCCAACTGCCATGGCTGCTCCAGCTGCAGCACCCAGGCAGCCAGGTATGTTTGCCCAGATGGCCTCTACAGCTGCTGGAGTGGCAGTGGGCTCTGCAGTCGGGCACACTATTGGCCATGCCATGACTGGAGGCTTCAGTGGAGGTGGAGGACATTCAGAGGCCCCCAGACCCGACGTCACCTACCAGGTAAATAACAAGTGTCTTATCCTGTCAGGGGATTGGAATAGCTTCCAGTAACAGGTGAACTCATGAGACTTGTCTCGGTGGAACACAGTGGGTAGGGCATGAGCAACACATGTAGTAGGTGTGTGTGTGTGTGTGTCTGTCTGTCTGTCTGTGTTTGTTGGGTTGATAACAGAAGAGCTTACATAATCCATGGATCCCATATTTCATAATACAGCCTATGTCATAATAAAAAGTGGTATCTCATAAGACATAAGATAACACAACAATAGCTAAATACATAATCTTCAGTTTTTCCATCTTAAATTATTAAAAGCGCCACTGTTAATCTTCATGCTATATGTTGACTTTGAAACAATGATGTAGGTTAACAAAAAGTGGTGGACTATTAATATTGTCATTTTGTTACAGATCACCCATATTTGGTCCTCATCAGATAAATTAACTCATCTTTAAAAAAACATTTTTTTTTAATGATCCTAGCATTGTCTTGTGTCTGTCAGGAGCCCTACCAGAGCCAGCCCATGTACCAGCAGCAGCCCCAGTCCATGTACCAGCAAGAGATGGCACCTCAGCAGCAGGCTTGCTCCTATGAGCTTAAGCAGTTCATTGAGTGTGCCCAGAACCAGAGTGACCTCAAGCTCTGCGAGGGCTTCAGTGAGGTGCTCAAACAGTGCAAGTTTGCTAACGGTAAGCAAAAATGTTAGAAGTGGGTGTGTAATCTAGCACTGGAAACATGTCTGGCCATTTGGATGGGATTGGTTTGGTATGGTTTAGTTTCTAGATACTGCATAGGTGTCTCTGGTAATCCTTCGATGAAATCTTGGGTCACTTAAGTTAAAATTATTTTTTAATTTCTTTGTCCATTTTGAACAATCCATAGGATGTAAGATCAGGCTTTACTAGCACTAATATACCTGGTATGAGATGCTCACATTTTAACAATTTTCTCATTTGAACTATTCATGACAAATAATTTTATTGTTCTCTCTAGCTGTGTTCATTTCCCCCCTCTATTTTCTCCTCTTCTCCACTTGAGTTAACAATGCCAAATAAGGAGACTCTGCAGGATTATTTAGTCATCCTCACATAGCCAAAATTACTTTCATTGCACCCTACATTGACTTCATACAGCTGGAGGCAGAAAGTGTTGCACTATCCAGTGTGGCCATAAGGCAGAGTAGCTTTGAGGCTCTTATGGGCTTGAACTATCAGGTTTTTAAGATGGTATTTCAAGGAAGCCTTTTCCTAATATAAGGACAGCATGATATGAAGTGTTTGAACACCTCTAATCAAAATTTTGTTCTCTTCACAGGACTGTCATGAGTCAAAGACCAAAACTGGGAAAGGGCAGGATGCGCACAGACTCTGTAATATGGATATTGTAAAGGTGTAATTTACAAGACCACAGTAAACATACTTTATTGTGACAACTGATTAAATAGTGTGAATTATTATCAAACTGCAGCAGTGCATTCATTTCTCAGGACAATGCTATAAAAATTGTAATAATAGTCTCATAAATAATGTTTATATATTTTGAAGTGTTGCCTGTTTTAATTTGAATTGAGTTTATGGTAGTGTGTTTCATCAGTGTCATGCTTTCGACTTGTCAGTTGGACTGTTGTATTTAAACTCAAACCTCTCATGTATATGAGAAGCTGAACTGCATTAGTAGTGATGTAAGAACATAACACCTAGTAAAACCATCCCTTCTTCTGAATCACGGCTGTGAAATCTGCATTTGCTTGTAACAAGCATAGGGTTCTAATAAATAAAGCACTTACATCATAAAAACAAATCGCACTTTCCTGTAATGTTTTATCATTCACTGCCTCCTCTTCTGCACCCGCATTGGCAACATTCATATATTTGAGTAACACTTCATTAAAGATTTCTATTTATAGGCGATTTCTTTTATTAGAATTTAATAGTTACAGAGCCTGGATACCACAGGGATATAACACCTGTCATGTCACTCTGGTAGTCTCAGAACAAACCAAGGAGTTAGCTTGTGGAATATGTAATACTGGGCGGACATTTAGATAATCTTGCAAAAATCTAATATTGAAAACCAGAGTGTGTTTGCCCGATGAGCACGAGCCTTGGCGTGTCAAGTCACTTATAATGTTATATGGACACGGGCTGAGTGAGTGTCTGCTGCTGTGGAAGCACCAATTTATTTTTGGCATCTGACATTAGAGCTCGCCCTTTGCAATGGTAGCAGCCCACAGCCTGCAGTAATACGGTAGTTTGCCCAAACAAACGTGTGTGCTTTTTGTTCTGTTAAACGAAGAGACCTAACGATGGATTACCTTTGCAACAGGCACTGACCCCGCACGGATACGGTGAGTGACCGCTGGCGAACTTGTACGATTGACTTCTCTCCGTTGTTTTTTTTATTTTTTTGCATTGCAGCCTGGTAAAGGTCACATAGAGACAAGCCGGTACGAGGGAAATCCAGTTCACGCACTGCAGCGTAGTGTATTACGTCTCACGATATGTAGTTATCGTGAATGGAGCACAAAATTGAATGTGTGCAGGCAGGATAATGTCCGACAAAAGTACAAAACATTATAGTGTCTATATGCCTTGTTTGGCAACATGCGTGCAATAGAGCTTCCTTCAGCCGGCATAACGTTACTTGAGAATTAACCCATGCTGAATCATCGCATGACCTGATGAATGAGTAAGAGTGGTATTCGTTTCGCTAAAATTAATAATTACTGTAAAGTGCCACTGATTTAACTCATTTGAAAATGTCAGCTATCTATCTATCTATCTATCTATCTATCTATCTTAATGTGTTAATTCTGGTCAGTTCATTGAGTTCATTTTTATTATTGCTACATTACAAGGTATTACTATTTGTCAGACTCTCTGTAGCTGAAGGGGAGGAGCCTGGAAATGTCACGCAGGCAGAGAAACTGCATCTCTGTCAGCCATCTATCATGTCCTCCCCTGGGAATAGGAACCTAAGCAAATGCATTGATATAGCTCACTGCTGATGTACATTCCCTCTAAATAACAAGAGAGGATGTATTTTAGGCTGCTCTGTTTTCTGAGAAAAATTCCATTCAAAAATCAACCGCAGTGCAAAAACGTTGGAGGTGTTGAAGGGATTTAAATTCAATCATAAGTAACCTTCTTAAAAGCTGTTGTTAATTTGATGAAATTGTAATAAAAGATGTTTATAAGCACATCTAAAGCATGGTGCTAAGTCTAAAGGCAGCCTTGCTCTGTGTGTAATGTGTGTGTGTGTTGCCCGCAGCCTGTTGTCAGCTGTAGAGGAGAGCAGCTCTGTAGCCTTGGTGAACCTGTCACACCAACATGACCAAAGAGGACGAGATACCAGACTGGGTGGGAGCCCAGGAGTTCTACGATAAATATGACCCCAAGGAGATCCTGGGACGGTACGTTCCGGAAAGGCACATGTCATGCACTTGTTACTCAGCATGGCTCAGAAACACAATTTTCCCTTTAATTGTGGCATAGAAACAAAAGTTTTGGGGTTTATTTATGAGATTCCAGAGTGGTCTTACCTGTCAAACAAGAATACGATAAATAACAAACAGAATCTGTGGTGTATTCAGAGTATCACACAGAGTTGGGCACCATAGCTCAAAATCTGTAGTATTTCTGTGAATAGACATCACTTAAAAAGTCTCAATCACTTAAGTTTAAAGTAAAAGATTCAGTTATACTGGAGTCAAATGTGAGCAAAACTCAGTCTCAGTCTGGACGGTGCAGGAATCAGTAGAAGAGCTTAAAGTTTCCTTGAGAAATGTCAGCAGTGGTGGAGCCAGCCAGTTCATTGTTATTCCCGACCATTTGTCAGAGGGTGGTGCTGTTATGTAAGCCAGTACCCAGCGTGCGAGGAGGCTGCATTCATTTAGTCCAATGTGTTTTGGACAAAGGTTTAGTGTTGGGGGCTGCCCGTGATTGGCTCGCCTGTTGATAGATTATGTAATTTCACTCCCATTCCCACATGCAGGTCACGAGGTCACTGGACGTGGACATTGTGTCCCCCTGCTAGTATTCCTCACGTGGCCCAGACAGCTTCATGAACTGGGGGAGAAAAGCCAGCCCAGTGTCTGTATGTTGGTCACCTATATACTTACATGATAGAAGCACACCCCCTGAAATAAACCTCAAGAAAAAGATTGAAAATGACATTAAATGAGGTTGAATGTTCGTTTTACACGCAGACTCTATTTCTTGAAAATGAGGTTGTGAAGTCAGTGGGTTGTTGGTTAAACAATACATATAGCCAGTGATGTGTGTGAATAAGTGAGCTATTACCTGGGATGACGCACTCCTCCACTGGTCATATTGAATCAGTTCAGACGCATGCCATATAAACAAAACAGCAGTGAGAAACAAACATCACCAACTTCAGCATTCGGCATTAACCAAGATAGAACATTTTGCTGAGGCTACTCTTCAATAATTGAAGTAAGTACCACACTTGGTTTTCTTATGCTCCCAAAAAAGAGCGATATTCAATGTAGTATATAAGATGAATGAAGAAAACAGTATTCATGTGAGTTAAATGTAAGATTAGTGCTCTCTTTATTCAACATGAGTCTTATTTTTACACTCAAATGTGATCACTGTTTGGAACATTAGATCCAGCAGTTATCACAGCAGTTGTGATTTTGTTGAGAGAAACTTTCTTGAGAGAGAAACAGGAAAATGTCCTTCCTTTGGGTCCAGCTGTGTAAACACAAACTTCTTGACAAGTAAGTAAACGAAACAGGCCATAGATAAGAGGACACGAGGGCCGATGCGTTTTCTGTTCCTCAGGGGAGTGAGCAGCGTGGTGCGCCGTTGTGTCGACAAACGGTCATCTCAGGAGTACGCGGTGAAGGTCATCGACATCACTCCCTCGGACAAGATGACGCCACAGGAGATCGAGGAGATAAGGGAGGCTACGGTGAAGGAGATTGACATCCTTAAGAAAGTCTGCGGCCAAGACAACATCAGTAAGCAGAGAGAGAGACAGTTTATGAGAGATATTGCATCAATCAACCTGTAACTAAAATCTTATTGGAAAAGCTGTAAAATAAAAGAACAGTTTTATAAAACATAGAGAACACTTTGTAACCTGAAGTATCCACAGATTCACATTTCTAAAGGAGTTTGTTTGTCATATATCCCATTAACTTGCTTGAAGGGGTCAGTCAGTTGTGAATAGCATTAGCCTTTGCTCTCTCCGCTTATCTATTGACTGTTTTGCAAAGATGCTCCTGACTAATGAGTTCAACAACTGCCTTGCATGTGAGTGCAGGATGTGCCTCAAAGGTTTTTCTCTTCTTTCTAGTACAGCTCAAAGACTGCTATGAGTCTAAAGCCTTCTTCTTCTTGGTGTTTGACCTGTAAGTGTCTACCCTGAGATTTTTCATCAATATGAGTCTTAAAATTAACAGTAAAACAGAAATCCATGTCTAAATGCTCAAACTATAGACAAAAGAATGTATTAACATGGTGGACATACCAGTTCCCATAGATTTTGGGGCGCTGCTTGAGGATTGTTCAAAATCATAATTTTTAAATTTTTTCTCTCAGGATGAAGAGGGGTGAGCTTTTTGACTACCTCACAGAAAAAGTCACCCTGAGTGAGAAGGAAACCAGGTCAGAGGGCATGTTACTACTTGACTACGATCAAAGTGATTGGATATTTTACTTAACTTGTAACAAAAAAAAAAAAATGCAGTCTTAATGTTGTGTACTCTTAGGGAAAACACTGTTGGTCGTATTGGAACTAAGACATTTTGAGGTCACATGTTTTTGATGGCTGCAGGAAGATTATGCGTGCTCTGCTGGAGGTGGTCCAGTTTCTCCACTCCCAGAACATCGTCCACCGGGACCTGAAGCCTGAGAACATCCTTTTGGACGACGAGATGAACATCAAGCTCACCGACTTTGGGTTCTCTGTGCAGATCGATCCAGGACAGAAGCTTAACGGTAAGTCAAAATCTCCAAGAAACCTGTCAGCAGGCCCAAAAGCAAGACTCTGCACCGCTACCAACCCCTACCAACCCCTACCTTGCAATCTAATCACTCTGCTGAAACGCATAAATGTACATATTGCAGTCAGGTCATAAAGTACTCTCTTAAAATTTGTTTTTCTGAGCACACAGCCGGCAACAAAATCCAAAAGGTTGACTGACAACAAATACATACAGCTTAAATTCTTATCCCAGGACATCTTGTTGATACATTTCTTGTCTTCTTTCCTTATAGAAATATGCTCATAAAAAACTGACTGCTTACAGCCAACAGATAAGTGACCCCATATGTTAAAACTATCGCTGCCAGTGGTCAACAGAGTATCTGGGCCCTGTAAGTTAATGCGTTGTTCATCTGGTTGCACAACATTCTCCCTTCCCTCTTAGCTGGTCTGACAAAGGTTAAGATGCAACAGGACACTTGTTGATATATTTGCTGCACTCCCAGTTACTTAGAGTACATTGACCTTTCAAAGAGAGGCACTGCAACGGCTCTGGATCTACCAGATGAGGGCTGGGAGCTGCCAAGTCAGATGTTCCAGGAAAATGGAGCACCACCACATAATGTCTGTCAATTTGTTTAAATGTATCGTCAATTCCATCGAGTTTGTCCTCAGTGTTCACAGTAGATCTGTTTCAAAGTGTAGCATGCATATCATTTTGTCATTTACATTACTGTGCCAATGCAACATCAACAAGGCAGGCATAATCCAGCAGTTGCTGTCCAAATCAATCTCTTATTGCATAGCAAGTTGAAAGATTTACATGTTTCCTCAAATATAGTGAAATGATTTGATAGTATAGCTCAATAAACTTATGGTATTTGTTCTCTCAGAAGAAAATCCATTGCTTTCATGCAGTGTGCATGAGTAAGTCAGTTGCTCCTTGTATACATCTTATTTCTTTTTTCTTTTTTTTCTCCTTTTGTGATGAATTAGCCCTGCATAGACACTGCCCCTGTTGAAGTGCTGAAGCACCATTTTTTATTTTCCTTGTACACAGCTTTAACACTTCAGTGATTTTCAGCACCAGATCATTTGTGGTTTAAAAAAAAAAAAAAAAAGACTTTTCCAACTTCTACATTCGACAATTCTAACTTTGACAGTTCCTGAAATGTTAATGAAAGTGTGAACAAGGTGTGAATCTTTTCAAGAAATTCACTCAGTGTATTTTTCATCAGTGTTTCTGTTTCCACCTCTCTCTAATCTAGAGGTGTGTGGGACCCCTGGCTACTTGGCTCCTGAGATCATCGAGTGCTCCATGGACCCGAACCATATAGGATATGACACCGCTGTGGACATGTGAGTGTCCAGACAAAAAAGAAACACACAACCTACAGGACAGCACATACAAAACACACAACACAGTAGAAGGTTATAAACTGTAACTTCAGATATCTGAACTGATCAATTTAAGAATCTAGCAGTGATAATGGATAAAATTCCAAATGTTAAACAAAACCAATTAATGAACAGCAATAATGATAAACCACATCAGCAGCATGAAATAACATTTGATTTGCTGCAAACAATCTGTTGGATTTCTGAGCTGAATAAATGTTTTAAAGCTTTGTACTGAAAATGATCACACTGAAAGACAATTCGAGTTGTCCGGGTATTTTAATTTATTTATGTCTTCTACACATTATTTCCTAATCATGAGGTTTTATCATTAGTAGGCTTCTGCTTTCCTTCTGTCAATAGGTCCAATATTCAGTGCATTTATAACTTATGTACAGTATAAAAAGTAATGATGTGACATATGAGTGGGCAAACATACTTCCCAGGTCATTGGATGATTAACAATGAGCATACTGTGAAGGACCTTGTGAGCCTGACTTGCTGCTGCGTTGTGCCTGCAGATGGAGTTCAGGGGTCATCATGTACACGCTGCTGGCAGGCTCTCCTCCCTTCTGGCACAGGAAGCAGATGCTGATGCTGCGTATGATCCTGGCAGGGAAGTATGACTTCTCCTCTCCAGAGTGGGAGGACCGCTCAGACACGGTTAAAGATTTGGTAGGACATTTTGACTCTTTCCTTTGCTGTATTCAAGTTTTATATTTTTCATATTAAAGCCCCAATGTGTGATTTTAGCATCTCTTGTTCAGACATTGTCTCCCTTTTGTTTTGTTTTGTTTTTTTTAACAAACTGGATTGACTTGTTATACTGTTTGCACTCAAATCCATATGAATATGTTTAATATTTAAGTAGGGAAATGAACAGTCTTAACATATTCTTCACGTGGTGCCCTCAGATCTCCCGAATGCTGGTGGTGGACCCAAAGAAACGCTTCACAGCTACTGATGCCCTCAACCACTCGTTCTTTTCACAGTATGTGGTGGCTGAAGTACGACAGTTCAGCCCGTACAGGCGCTTCAAGGTGAGATGTAACAGATGAATGATTTATTTTTGGCTTGAGTGAGGTCAATTCGGAATTCTCAATCACAGACAGGGATTAAAGCAAGCATTTGAATGATCTTAAACTTTCAGGGTGCATGGTGAGAGGATTTGCTCTCATTGTTTAGTCTCTTAAAAACCACTGACTCTTGCTGAAACTTTGCCACCAGGTCATTTGCATGACGGTGCTTGCCACGATGCGCATCTACTGCAACTACCGCCGTGCCAAGCCCGTCACCAAGGACGTGATCAAGAGCGACCCATACGCTCTGAAGCCCGTGCGTAAACTCATCGACGCCTGCGCATTCAAGATCTATGGCCACTGGGTCAAGAAGGGCCAAACTCAGAACAGAGCAGCACTTTTCGAGAACACTCCCAAGGCCATCCTGCTGTCGATAGCCGCCGAAGCAGAAGAATCGCACCTCCACACCTGGTAACACCGCTTGTTCCTTAGGGCAGGTCTGGAGGAGGGTGATGTTTATTGGCATGTGTCACTGGGATTTTTGTACCCCATTATCTATGTGAAAGGAATGGACAGGTAAAACAAGACAGACTCCCTTTGTAGACTAGGTTGCAGTTAAGTTTAATGTGGAGTACAGAGTTGCCCTCTTTGGGATGGTGTTTGGAATTGGAGTGCAGCATTGGGTTTTTCCCTTGCAGATTTGGGAAAAGTAAGCCGTTTGTCGAGAGGGGACTCAAGAGATTGTAACTGTAGCAAACACATCTGCAAAAAAAATCATATTTGGGTGACATGTCAGTGTTTCAAGTTAAGTTTACTTGCTTTCTGTCCTAGGTGTAGGTGAAATGACTGTGAAAATTATATTAGTTACTTGTTGAAAAAAAAGAAAAAGAAAAAAAATGTTTTAGAAAATATATGTGGACTGATTTAAAATTAACCCACTCTAAATCTACTGTATATTCTCTAAAGACTTTAGATTCATTTATTTTCGGTTGAAGCCTGTGTAGAACAAAGCCAATATCCACAATTAAATAACCATTATCATTCATTTTTAAGGAACCAAACTGTTTAACTGAGACTATGCAGCAAAGTTCATACCTCATAGTGTGCAAAGACTGTGTGCAATTTATATTTTATGGAATTTGGGGCCTCACCAAAAAGTTACTTATGAACCAGAAATGTGGCAAATATCCATCCTGGAAAAAAAAAAAACTTTGATAGGTTTAGTGGGTTTCATCCACCTCAAACTCTGTTACATCAAATTCTCTAATTTTTATGGTATGAGAGCAACTTCATTATCATAATCATGGTATCACGAATAGTTTTTTTTTTTTTTTTTTAATTAATGAGGCCCTTGCAGCATAACTTTTTTTTTTTTTCTTACCTGTTAAGCATTTGGCTTTTCAGAACTGTGAAGTACTGACTTACTTGTACTATAGCACTTAAATCAGTTGACTGGAAAATGTTGTACACTTATTCTGTTCACATTTTTCAGTGCATTTCCCATGGAGCCTCTCTCTTGGGTAAATAGTGAGAAATATTAACGTATTATGAAAAGCACTGAATCTGCATACTTGAAATGGCATGAACTTAAGTGTGTGTTTGGATATTATTCGGGATGTACTGTACTGGGCTATATACTGTACCATTAGCTTCACAGGGTCAGTGTTATGAGTGGTGATGGCACTTTAACATGTATGCTGAAGTACTCATGGATTTATTTATTAAAAACTTAATTTCACTTGACATTGAAGTTGTATCATTGGCTACATATCAGCTTAAGTTCACAAGTTATTTTGTAATGCTTTTGAATTTTAAGTTCAGGCGATACTGCTTTCTGGTGCTTTCTCAAACATCTGCAGCTTACAAATAAAATGCACAAGGTCTACAACAAGTTTATCATGAACAAAGAGTGAGGTACATTCTTGGTTTCCATGCACAACACACCATGTTATGTGGGGGAGAGCTGGAGCACTAGAAGACTTAATTTTTTCACATGTATACACACCTTCTCTACTACAGTAATCTTGAGTCACTACAAAGGGCAAATATTGTCAAATATTGTCATCCAACATGACATTGATGACAAAATGTTGCTTGCTATTTCAATGTTATGGGTAGAAACAAATGAGTTTAAAAGGTCAGAACCTGATAATGAATGTGGTTAACAGTTCATTTCCATGTTGTTTCTCTGAGTGAAGTTGTTTCTTGACACTGCAGTTGTTCAATACTCCTGCTGAAGTCACAACCACCGGTTCCTCTAGAGAATTTAACAGAGAAAAGCAATCAATAAAAAAGCAATGAGTGCTGAGAACAAGTTCTAAGTAACTGCTGGGGCAATGTTAATCAAAAATGAATGTTAAGTCAAATGTATAACTGTCAAGAATAAATCCTTCCATCTGCAGTATCCTGTAGCCTTTGTTCTGGTCCAGAACCTAAACAAAATAAGCCTAACTGTGAAATCAGAGCAACCTGATTCTCTGCCTTTGTCCTACACAGAATTAAATAAGGTTTTACTAATGGAGCAAACTGGATTATATCTCAATGATCAGTCTTGTCCAGCAACTGCAAAGTAATGGCCTGAGTCTGTATTGTTCAGTAGAAGGTGATAGAATGAATCAGTAGTCTGTACTGCCCAAGACCTGAAGTTCATTACTGACAATATGTATTAGTCATGAAGAACTGGCAATGATGAGTCTTATTCATGTGGTAAACAGTGGGTATAACCCCCATAATTCATAATGCCACTTGACGGTAGTATTTACTTCCTTGCACAACTCTAATTACACCTTGTGGCGTTGTCTGTCAACAGACAGAAAGTCTAATTGCTTTTGAAATGACATGGAGGACGTCAACAACAGCCTGAACACCAAACTGTGCCTTGCCCTTACCAAACTCAGTTTGTACATGTTTTTCTGGTTGTACTCATTCCTACAATAGTGGATAAGGCACAGAGCAGCATTCATCCAGTCTTTAAGTAGAAGTGAGAGGAGGCTTTTGCATGGTGTCTGACTGTACCCACCACACACAAGGTAGAACAGAATTCAGCCATGCTTCAACATTAAATTAAGTGATGGCATCAAGTGTGTGTTGTGCAGCAGTGTGTCTACAGACGTACCATCGTCAGTGGTGTTCTTCACTGTCCTGAGCTCCATGCCAGGCTTTGACCAGCAAAGTGACTGAGTACAGGTTCCCACACTTCTCTATAAACATACTTCTCCTCCTGGAATAAAAATAAAAATGTATCTTCAATGTTATTTTCTGACATGAAATGACAGGAAATATAAGGGACAGAGAGAAGGGATGATGTGCAACAGGGATCATGTGCTGGATTTGGACAAGAGATTGTTTTGTAAAAATCTAAAAGGTCCAAGGTCTAAAGATTTGTTTTTACTTTATAGGCTGTAGAGAAATAAGGTCAGACTCCATCAGCAGTTTGTTAAAAAGAAAAATGATTCACACTGTTTCCAGGGAAAAAAGCAAAACAAATCATCAAATCTATAGTCTACAGGATTTACTCTTACCAATGTGTGTTCACATAAGAGGCCAACTTGTCCCAGGCAGTCAGGTATGAGGTCATCGATTGAGCTCAACACCTGCGTCAATCTGACACGGAAGACAAGTGTGTAAAGCAGAAATATAGGCAGAGAACACATAATCATGCTTGCTGCTTGTTACTGTATTCACCCTGGCAAAAGAATAAGGCACAGAGCAGCACTCATATCCGTTTGCTAAGTCCATATGTGAAAATGATCATTTAGCATGGTGTCTGACTGTATTCACTACTGAGAGAGTAATACAGAATTCAGCCATGCATTCAAATAAGTAAAGCTCCTGGGTCAGTTTGCATCTACCTCTCCATTTTGTTCCTGCTGGCTCTGCAAAATCCTCTGTTTGGCCAAGGCATCTTGAACATATGGCTCAAGTCCCTGGAAAAAAAAACAGAGAAACACACCAGCTCAGTAAAACTAGACATAATGGGATATTAGAGGTCGACCAATTCATAGGTTTGACTGGATATGTTCAGCTGATAAGGGCTTGTTATCAAAGAAGTAAACAAGTCTGTGGTCAAAAGGTTAAATAAACCTGAAGCCTCATTATAACTAAGGAGGTCTGGGGCAAAGGTAATGTAACTATAAAATCTAAGGGTAGATTTGTTTGTTTAATGTATCCGTACTTTCTGGTTTATGAGCACAAAGCCCTTGCCGTTGTCAGCACTCATGGCGTTCTTCAGACTGATCATTTCCTGGACTCGCTCCTAAATGAACTTCCTCCCAGCATCCAACAGCATCTCCTGAGTAGACTCAGCGATCATGTAGAAGAAGCCAGAGCGTACCTTCGCTGAAACGGAAACATTAAAAAGTAAAGACTGAGCATAAGAACTTGATCATTCAAAATAAATATAATCCTAATAATCACACTGAAAGACGTCATTAAGTTAGTCATTACAACTTGTTTTCACTTACATAAAGCAGATGAGGTACCGAACACACCTCATCCATACTATGAGGTGAAATGTTGCTTTGGCATGGTGTCTGACTGTGTACACTACTTAACAAGTATCACAGAATTCAGCCATGCATATGTGCCTATTGTGTCACGTGTGTAAAATACACGTAGTTAGTTTGACAAGAAAACACACAAATTGTGACAGTGGGACTTTTTACATCAGTGAAGCACTTCAAATAAAAAAGCTTAAAAAAGCTCAGAATAAGCACCTATATTCAAAATAGGGCTGGGCGATATGGATGAAATCAAATAGCACAATATCTTTGACTAAATTCCTCACTATCAACATTGTGACAACAGTCTATTGAGATCAGAAAATTGCATTTCTTTATTGTAATGCAGCCATTAAAACCAGAAAAAAACAACACTTACGCCATATGATTCACACATCCAAAATCACAGACTATATCTAGTCTTATATTGATGTAATATTGATATATCGCACAGCCCTAATTTAACTGATTCTTTCATATTCTGGGCAGACACTGCATGTGAAATTTATGAATTTTTCCCATTTCTTAATATTGGAATGTGACATTTTAAAACTAAATTCATCCATGTGGGTTCCTTTGTATGTGAGAAAAGAGGCAATACTTGTGTGAGTTTCACACACAATGTATCACTGTCCGCCTTGTACTTCATTTTCACACACTCTACCATGAAAAGACCCACAGATGGCCAGAACTGCAGCCACCACTGCCTGGCCACAAACAGTCGCTCTTTGTAAGTCAGTATACATAATATCACACAGCTTTATATTTACTATGTACAAGCACCAACGGACATGCACACACTTACCTCTGTAAGCAGATCAGCCAGCTCAGTGCAGACCTTGGCCCTGAAGGACACGCAGGTTACATGGATAACAGTCTCTCTGTCCATCTGGTCATTTTCAGCTTCTCCGGCATGTCTAGACCTTTCTCCTTAGCTCACCTTTGAAACATACAGGTCTGCCAGTTGCCATATCTGGTAATGTCACCCTGTACTATGGCCACTTTGGCAGTAAGGGATCCTGTTGGATGCTGGATAATCTATTTCAACACAAAGAAAGACACAAAAACATGTAAACTGTTAACATAAAATTGAGTATTATGTCCTTTGCACAGTCACAATGAGGTTAAAAGTATTTACTGATAATATTAGATAATACCTGGTTTTGTGGAACGCTCTTGATACACTGGGTTAAGGTTGAGGAAAGCCATTTGACAAAAGACTACGGTCAGTTTGATCTAACACGGCTGGGAGAGAGTAAAATGGCCTTAAGGAGAGTCGGTCTTGAAACTTGAAACTTGATTCCAGTCTCAGCACAGGACCATGAAATTTCAAAAAGCTACATATACTCTTAATAGTCTAAGCCTACATAAATATTATAACTGTAGCGCTAGAAACGGTATGAATTGCGCATCCAAACCGCCTCAGGCCCCAAAACAGGTGTCTGATTTAACCACGAGGCTTTGGCAGTGCAAGAGATTTCGATCTAAACAACTATGTAAAACTGATGTTGTTCCTGGCACGTAGGTTGGATGACTTACCCTATTAGAACTATTTAAGAACAACTTATTTCAGCCCATTTTTGGATTCGGTGTGTAACACGTTTTACCTTTCGCCCTCCTGAAGTTAAATAAGATCACTGAGTTAAAGTAGCTAGCTAGCTAATGTTATACTCTCCAGTCGCTGACCATATGACACTGAAATTAGCTTAATTATTGCGGACTCACAATTTCATTGTTCCTTTTGGACATATGTTATTTTTCAGCCCATCCTGAAGATCACGAGGTGCATTTGTAGTTTCACTGCAATAGCTGCTCAATGTTCAAACCCTTGCTGGAAGTTATTACGGTTATATTCGCCGGTTACTGCACGTTGTTGCTAGCTCAATACCGTTAGCTTCGGGAAGCCTGTGGGCCTCACGTGAACAAGTCCAGCCAGAGTGGCCAGTGGATCAAGAGAGAATACAACATCGCTGCTCTGATTGGCTGAGAATAACGTCAATATAAAGTACATGTGACGTAGGCGGGACGAAGCCCATCACTTTCAGCAGAAGGTGACTGTGGTGCACAGCTTCTTCTGGCTGAGGTTAATACACAATGTCCAGTGCGACAAAATTATTTTTACATATTAAATTTAAAAAGTAATACAATAGACTAGCCTGCTGGGTTTGTGAGCATGGGCATATTTTCTGAACCTACAGTTTCGCACAGCGTCAGATTTTTCTCTTTCTTTCTTTCTTTCTTTCTTTCTTTCCACGAGAAAATCTTCCTCATAAGTTGAGTTTCAGGCAGCTCAAATAAAGTTTCTTTCTTTGGCATAGCCTTTGATCATAAGTATGTCTTGGGATGATTTCACAAAGAATGAGCCCTCTCAGATCTAATTAACAATCAATCAGTTGCACATGGTATTCCTCATATATCTGTCTAGCACTATATGGCTTCTGACCACTACTATCACCATCGATTGCCTGTTTCATCAGTGAAATAGGCAGCCAAAGCCAAATACATATGAAAAAGCAACATTGATAACAATACAGTAAAACAGGATAAAGACTTTGTACAAAAGGGTCATGATGAGAAATGATTTTGATATCACTAATTTAGTGCCTTCCCCAGTCCAGAGGCCCTGTTTCTTTTTAGCCGAGAATTATAGGTTAAGCAGTCTGAGGTGTATAGCAAAGAACAAGGCTTTAGAAGGCCTTACAAGTTATCAATAATATCTTGAAATCAGTCATAAATCTGACAGGCTAAGTGGTCAGCACTGCAATCTCACAGTTCTAAGTAACTGAAAGCAAAAGAGAATGTTGAATGTTGAAGGTTTAAACCACAGAAAGTGAACTTGAATTCAAGTTCTGTGGTTTAAACCTTTATTAACCAAGACTTCCCGGAAGAAGAGGTACTGTATCTCAGTTGAACCTTCCTGGGTAAATAAAGTTCAAGTAAACGTGGGTTGAAATTGTTACTTCTCCCAGTGAATTTAATAACTTTAATGAGCTGCCCTATGTCTTGGTTAATCTATTATGGGAACACAGTCTACTGTGCATCACCTGGCTCTTCTGTCCAAACTGTGCCATCCCATGTGGGCAACCCATCATCCTCCAAATCCAGCTCAAATTCTGTCAGATCATTTGGCTGCCTCACCAAGCTATAATTTTTAGGCGTGTGAGATAATGAATATCACGATATTTTTGACTGAATACCAAGGCAGAAAACAGTTGTTGTTAATACTGACTTATTTTAGAAAAGTCATGGAGGGATGAAATTATTATATTTACAGTGGTGGGGAAATTTTCATTTAAAATCTCATCAGTGGTGTCAGACCATAGACTTTAAGGTGTGAGCTGCTAAGGTATCAAGGACAACAATAAACATCAAGTATCAACATCTTCCCAAATATAACACACAAGCACACACGCACACGCGCGCACACACACACACACACACACACACACACACACACACACACACACACACACACAGTAATAGCAAAACAAAGGCTAATAAATAAAAATACAGTTTGTACTAATTGTATGTAGTGTATTATTTTTTTATTAAAATAAATGAAATTCATGCAGTGCAATATTTATCCAGAAAGTAACTCATGTACATCACTGTTCTCTAAAAAGTCCACAAAGGGGCTTCAAATGTGAATAAACTCCTTTGTTTTCCCTCTTTTATTCCAAAATAATAGCCGACCATCACTCTCCTAGCCTGAAGATTAAAGTCATTAGGCAGTACTTGTCTGCCTCAAAGTTCTCTGGGTAAGTACCTATCTATTAAGCCAGCCAGCCAGATAGATAGATAGATACATGCACGAAATGTAATATACAGTGTAGGGCTGGGCGATATGGGAAAAGTCGAATATCGCGATACTCTTAGTCTAGTCTTATATAACGAAATCGAAATAAGGTTGATATATTGCCCAGTGCTAATACAGTGCAACAACAAGAGTATAGGCATAATCGATAATAGCTATTTAATAGATAAAGGATTATGACATTCTGAAATTTATTTGACTAACAGTGTTGCCAACACGGCCAGAGAAAGGGGGAAGGTTAATTAGGACCACAAAATCCACAAAGACATCTCCACATCACCACTCAGTAATTCACTAGCTGGTGCGGACGGTCTGGACCGCTAGCTGCAGCGCCCCTAGTGGTAGTAACAGTGTTAACGACCATGGTCAGTGGACAGACTACTGAATTGGCTACAACCCGGCTGGAGAGCGAATTCATAATGCATATCAGTCCGAAATCGTCCATTCTGTAGTAAGTGTAGTTTTCCTAAAATGTCCGGTTTAATTTAAAGCCACAGTTTGTTTGGCCGTTGCTCCGCTAGGCCGTGCTGTCATGGAACACAGCCAGTGAGTTGTGGGCGGTCTGTCACCGGCTTCCCTCTGATTCGCCCACCATCCAGCGTTTTTCTTCCCCGTCGGTGAACCCATTGAATGTATCCAAGGGATCGGCCAATGCTGAAACGGCTGCTTGGACCTCATCAACGCTGTGCTTACCAGTGAGTAGCAGAGAAAAATTAGCACATTTTCGGTTTATTTTCTTGAAGGAAGCCGCCTAGTCTGACAGCTCGAGCAGTCCCACGTTTGACGCTCGACAAGAGAGTGCATGTAACTGAAGGGGATTGCAGTGCACAGGTAATTTAACATCTCCTGTATTCCTGCTAGTGCTTAGTCCGAATAAATTACGTGTCATTCGTTTGCAGCGGTTTGCCGTTGTATGCCAAGTGTTACCAAGTAAGCAGAATGTGGTTGTTCGATCAGAACGGTATTGTTCTCTCGTCTCCTTTGAGACTTGCGTGCCATCTAGTTTCCTGTAGTGTGCATGGGGTGACGCAACACTGGCAAAACGTGATATCAACCCATCTTGTCAGCTTATAGGCGAACAGTGTTATGCAACTTCAATAGGTTTATAGGTAAACGGCGCACAGACACTAGAAAAATACTGTACATTTATTTGATAAAAGCTTTGTCGATGCAGAAACCAATGCACAGTTATTTCACTTTATTTATTTTTTTAAATTATTGTTACTGTGGCTGCAGTTACAACATATAGGCTGTTCTGCACACAGTGTCCTTGTCCAGAGTGAAAAGTGCTGCTCAGAAATCACAGACCTCACATTAGCACACCACTTTCTGCTCGTGATAACCTGCAGTCAACTGGGCATTATTAAATTTGCCCTAATATGTCTCTAACGTGCAGTCACATGCTGCCTGCCTACTTGATCCCACAAGCTGTGCAAGCACAACTGCAGGCTATGCAATTAAAATAGCATGCAGGGTTTGATTATTGTTTTATCTCATAACTGTCTTTATTTTTTTTAATGTCTTCTCCCAGCATGATGACCACACTATCACAGACAAAGGAAATCTTCAGGAGAGCAGAAGCTGTCTGCTTCGACGTGGACAGCACGGTCATCAAAGAGGAGGGCATTGACGAACTTGCCAAATTCTGTGGTGTGGGGGATGCAGTCACTGAAATGTATGTGCTGTATGGCCTGTTCAGTGTGATTAAGGGCAAAACATAGCGCTGTTGTCCTATTTATCCACATAGCTTTGCAGAAGAGAGCGTTTTCATGTTCATTTTGATGATTTGTGTCATCTACTGGATTTGTTTTGAACATCATGCCATTATTCTGTGCTGATGTTTCTTTTCAGGACTCGCAAGGCCATGGGTGGTTCAGTGACGTTCAAAACGGCCCTGACTGAGCGCCTCTCCATCATCCGATGCTCTCGAGAACAAGTGAACAAACTAATAACAGATCACCCACCTCAGCTGACTGCAGGTATTAAGTAAGTGAGTGTAGATTCCAGTTTGTTTATATATACTTATCTCTGAGTGAGTCAAGTCTGTCATTGATCCAGCTTGTATTCCATTCAATATAGAAGCAAAGTCTAGTTTGGATAAGATTTTACTCCTGTGCATTGCAAGCACTGAACAACCATGTTGTTTTGACTTGATTGCTGTCTGACATCTGTCTTCTGCCTTCTTTGTGCAGGGAGCTTGTGGACAGTCTGCACCAACGCAACGTGAAGGTGTTCCTCATTTCAGGCGGCTTCCGATGCATTGTGGAGCATGTGGCCACTCAGCTCAACATTCCTCTCCATCATGTCTACGCCAACCGCCTCAAGTTCTACTTCAATGGTGAGGTCAGGATCAGGGTGGTATGAGACCTTCTCAGCTCTCAAACAGAAGCGGGGCACTGTGGGTGCTCCTTGAGCCAGAGTCACAGTTTACATTTATAAAACCACGGAACTGGAATTGGAAAAATATAGACATAAAAAATCTATATCCACAGTTACCCCAATTCTTTTTCTGTGTCTAAAGCCATCACTTTGTAAGAATTGAGACTATGCCCTTTCAAAGAGGGGCCTGCCAAAGCTTGAATCTTCTTGTCTGTGTCCACCTCCCGGGTTCCTCATTTTCCCAAATGGTGTTAGTCTGGTGCAAAGCAAATTAACCTTCACATTACCTTGAACCTTTGCCATCATGCATACCACTTGTTTGTAATATTAAACGTCATCTGGCTTACCAGGAAAAATGTGTTGATTCAACACCTCTGGGCTAATATGAGTACAGTTTGTTGTGGAAAAATGCCATTCTACGGTGCTATATTAAACTTTTATTTATTCAGGCGAGTATGCTGGTTTTGATGAGAGTCAGCCCACAGCGGAGAGTGGTGGGAAAGGAAAGGTAATCAGCATGCTGAAGGAACAATATGGCCTCAAGACTGTGGTGATGATTGGAGATGGAGCCACTGACCTAGAGGCCTGCCCTCCTGCTGTAAGTGTTTGTTGTCACGGGGTGATTTACGTGCAGCACTGAAACCTGTGTTTCACAGTTTGTAGTTATTGTGCATGTGTGGGTATGCATGCATGTTTTAGGGATGATTTTGAAACTTTCCCTACAAATTAAATGAAGTATATTGGTGATTCCTTGTGATTATGGTTATCCATTTTTCTTTCAGAGTGCCTTCATTGGGTTTGGTGGGAACGTCACCAGGCCGCAGGTTAAAGAGAAGTGTTCATGGTA
The DNA here is from genome assembly GCA_900302615.1 of Holocentrus rufus. NCBI lineage: Eukaryota > Metazoa > Chordata > Actinopteri > Holocentriformes > Holocentridae > Holocentrus > Holocentrus rufus. Next base: position 33,111 of record OMLF01012571.1, on the reverse strand, counting down.
CGTCACAAGTTTTGGAGAGCTGCTAAAGGAACTGGAGAAGATCTAAAGAGGGAAATCCGTACTGTTACTAATTTTAACATTATTTGCACCTAAAGGTGTGCCTCTTGACAGTTTTATCCAGTGCACATTATTTTTCTTAGTCTCTGTTAATAGATTTTTATAATGAATGAAAATGTTTACAATAGTGAAACAATTTTTACCTTCATGGGTTTGTCGCCCTCTAGATTTTTATACTAGAGAATACTAAAATAATAACCAAACACTGTCTATTCGGAGGTATTTCAGTGTTTTTGCACTTTTTGCATCAGAGCTTTTAGGTATGCTAGTACAACCTCTGCATATTACAGTTTGTGAATAGAAACGTATTAATTCTGTATGGGTACTAAGAACGATACGACATGTCAATATGTGTTCAATTCTTTACAGAACATCTGCATTAAACACAGGAAGAACATGCGATTAAGGAAGTTTGAAGTCCTTTAATTGTGTTGGCATTCTTGCTGTTCCCTGTGTGTTGTTCCCATGAATTGTGAAAAATGAGGAAAAAAAGAAACATACTTATTTTAACAGTGAAATCTCTGAAAATACAGTAGTCAAGAGCATGAATACCCACTTACAGCTTCACTCAATCATTGATTGACTGATGACACAGCTAACACACTTTAGTGTAGCTGATTGATATGCCTCACTAAAACATGTTAGAGGGGGGAAAAAATCCTAAAAACCAGGCATGCAGTCTTCACAAGAAAAACAAAAAACAAAACAGCCATAGTCACCAACACGGCACCATAAAACATCAAGCTTATTGCATATCAGGAAACCTAAAGAAGAATGTACACAAAATGCAACAGACAGCAGTAAAATGGGAAAAAACAGACTTTTGGTTTTATAATATACCTCAATAAAATTTTGAGGCTTAGATTTTACAACACATCATACTTTATCATCTTCAGCAACGTGCTGTGATAAAACTGTCGACCTTGAAACAGACATACAATATTTATGAGAATATATAGAGGCTTCTCTCATGCGCTTGACTCAGAAATGGCATTGCTTTCATCAGATCTTACAGAAAGTGACAATCTGCAGTACACTATGATAGATAAATTTATCCTATATTTACATTTAATAAATAAGTAGCCACTGCACTGTACAGTGGGCTTAAGTACATCTATTTGTCATATATCGTTCATTGCTTTCCAGTTGCATTTATACGCCACACAATGGCTCTTCTTTTTAAGTGACACTTTGGTAGTTTCTAAAATTAGAGCTGAGCACTTGTCAGTGATCATTTGTAATGTGGCACAGCATGTTGGACATAAGGTCATGACCCAGCAACTGTCAGGAGGTCTGAATCGGCCTAATTTGCTTATCCTGCCTCACAACAACATAAGGTTTGTGCGTTGTCAGGGGCAATCAGTTCCTTCTCTTTATCAGTGACTATTTTAACTATAGAAACACAGTGGACTGGGTGTTTCGTTGCCTCCTGTATCTTAGCTGTAGGGTTTAAGTGATAATGCAAAGTAAAAAGAAAAAAAAAGAGACGGAGTGTTGGTTGGCAACACTGATAGGAGGTTGAAACCATGGCAGTGATGTTTTGGATGGATGTAACATTTGAACGGGTGCCATCTGATTTCAGCTTCCATTTGGCTTCTCACTTCACTGCAGTGGGGAAGCCTTCATTGGGATCATGATCCTAGAATCCATATGCTGAATAAGAGGAACTGGAGAGAAGTGCAACACAAAGTTAGCTGATTGTTTCAGTATGTCCACAAAATTCATTTGATAACGAATACTCAAAGTGAGCTGGAAACTCTAACTCAGCAAAACAGATGAAGGAGCGCAAGGATATTTGAGGAACAAGGCAAATGTGCGTGGGCAAGGACATGTTCAGTGCCTACCTGTGTAATATACCACCTCATCCCAACCTTCATGCTGCCAGGCAGCATTCCTTGTGTCTTCTCTGGACAGGAGGTCTTTATAAGCTGCAATCAACAACAGATCATGCACAGCTTCAGGTTGCACAATTGCAAAGTGAGTCATCGACCTCAGCGCTAACACCATCAGTATGTAGTTTTGCTTAAAGCTGAGAAACCTGTCCTTACCCCAGAGGTGGTGCACCATGTAGAGGCTGCCAATCTGTGAGAAAAACCCTCCCACAGCTTCTCTGTTGTGCTGACGGTAGCCAATGGCTCTGGCCCTGTGGAGCAAAGCCACTGCAGTCACAACACAGGCCAAAAATACCAAGGCTTCATCATACACAGCCAGACTAGAGCTGCACCTAGCTTGACTGTTATTTTATTGACTGGTGTCCAAAGACAGATTTCGACATCAACTTTGAATTTACTTTGGACTGGTTTTAATTTGCATAATTCACCAGAGCCCATACATTTTCAAAAAAATGTCAGCTAGAGGCCAGTGGTTTTCCATAGCCGGGGATTCCCAGCGGAAACATAAGATGTGATTGAATGACTCAGTATGGTCCTATTCACACTCATGAACTTCTTTGATGATGACCAAATCCATGTGCATTGGATGAATTGATGTTAGGGAGGTATTTCCTCCCAAATCAAACATGCACTTATTCAAATCATAACCACTGTCTGGCTGCAAAAACATAAAGCATCAATATTTCATGTTGTTGTAACAGTGTAATACATGTTTAAGCCAAGAGCTACAAAATTATATTAAAACTGCCTTGAACTGCTTCACCGGCAAAATCTGTGTTGCATTTCATAAACATTCCTCTTTAGCTTGTGGCTATAGAGCCTTGTTTAAGTAAAGGATTGTTAAAGTAAGTATAAATGCAACCATGTAAAAATAACTACTAGTTTTAGAAAAAAAAGTGACGCCTCAATTTAGTATGGTAGCTTCAGCAAATGTTATTTTTTTTCAGGATGATTTATGTCATGTGGCTTTACTCGCTGGTTTCCAGTGGAGTGAGACAGACTGACAGATTGGTAAGACAGAGGCTACCATTTGAAAAGCACAAAATCCTTTAGATGCCATTATTCAATGTTTGACCCATATTATATAAAAAGAAACCTGTGGAGTAAGGAATCACAACAAAATGACTGTCAAATATCTTTAGATTGGGGAAAAAACTGTATGGTTGAAGTAGAATGCCTATCAAAAGAAGAGTGACATAAAACACAAATGTCAGACACATGATTACAATATCACTGGCATGGTCAAATTTGGTTCCCAAGGTAAAATAAGTTGATGATGGAAGCCACTGGACTAGACAACAACTGAACAGAAAAATATACGGATAAATTAAGTATAAAAACAAATACACAAATCCAGCACAGTGCTATGAAAGCATAATGAAAAGAAATGGCAAACTAAAGAATGTGCAGGGGAGGGGGACGTTATTGTATTGCTGGTTCATGGTGACCTTTATAATGATAATTTATTCCAATGTTCTGGCTTATGCAGCGTTATCTTTTGGTTGGTTTCAATTGCAAACAGTTGCATTGGACAAACTAATAATTTTAACACCTTTGTTCTGTGCATCCCAGTAGTGGATCGTTCCAGGCTCAACATGCTGAATACAATGATGCCAAATCATAAATATTGCACTTAAATTGGGATCCTGTGCACTTGGCCTTGGAGTGCGATGACAGCACAGTTTCAAAGAGGGCCTCTCTGTGGAATAGCTCTTATTAATGACAGTGTGATGAGGGAGGAGGAGGTTTCATGTAGTGCAACTGCTCTGTAACTACAGTTCAAATGGAATCAGGCTGCCTTACCAGTAATTACCCCACTCGATCATGGTTCCTGGCTGGAGAAAAGAAAACACAACAGTATTGGGTATTATAAAATAATATATATAATCCGCAGCTTTCCTTAATAAAGATGAATCTCATACTTTCTACTTTCCAGAGTAAACATATTAATGCAAATAAATTGTATAGATGTGAAACAGGTATTTATCACCCCCCC
>OMLF01012571.1:0-29146 GCA_900302615.1 Holocentrus rufus | reverse complement strand
CCCCCCCCCCCTTTCTTGCAGCCTAAAACCACAAAGATAAGGCTTTAATAATAGATTGCATAACTACACCCTAAGCCTGTCCCAATCACTCTCTAGTGCTTAGAACAACAAGCGGCCTCTCCTTTCTACGATGTAATCTCAGTCTGTGATGAGGGATAAAGGCCTGCATTTATCACGTGTCTCGGCGAGCTGATCTAGAGGCAGTTTTGCCTTTGAGATTAAAATGCATGAGTTAATCCACAGAATTTGGTCTGGTGATTATCAAGCATCCCATGGGACTGCTGATGTTTTCGTCACATAATGGCAGCCGACCCAGCTAAAATCATGTGACATTTGCTTTCCAATTTAATCAATGAGTACATAAATGATTATTATACATATCGTCATACATGTCTCTCAGTAGCTTGGTAGGTAACCTCCAGATCAGAGAGGTAAGTTTGTGACCAGAGGGCCATTGGTTGTGGGAAAACATGGGCTGGGGAAGTGAAAGAGTAACACTTTCCCCTCATGAAACAACGACTGTCGAAATGCCTCAAAGCTTTTAACCCCCAACTGCTCCACTGGAGCTCAGTGGCCAACAGCAGTGGACTGTTTGCACTGGGCAGCTCCCAAGGGTGAAAGTGTGGAGCTGTCAAAATGTGAAGCAGGGTGTTGATGGAAAAAATACAAGTGTGATCAGCTGGATTACCGCGCAAAACAGTACTGATTAAGAATTGGCTAGAACTTTTATATAAAACTGTTTAAGTTGGTTCTACTTGTGACATCTGACTGTGCTGGGACAGGGGTCCTGCAGGTTTGGGTTTGTCCTGGTTCTGCTCTAACTGTTTCATGATTCCCCTGTGCTCAGTTTGTTTAGGTTCCAGTTGAACACACTTAAACAAAGTTTTTCCATAAAAAGTAATGTTGCAGTGAGTCTGAGTAGCAAAGATAGTCTTCTTATAAATTTATTTCTTAAAACTCATATTTGTGCTTTGGCCTTTTTCTAATACTGTTTTTACCACCCTCTTTTAGACATCCTTATGCTTTAATCTTGTGATCACTTTTTATTTTATTGCTGCTTTTCCCGTAGAACACTTGTAAATGTGTTCCAAAAGGTACTATATGAAAAAAGATTATTATTATCAAAAAAATAAACCTATTCTGAGTAATCTGTTACATGCCCATGAGTTTTTACTGTAGAAAACAGTCTCTAGGTTGGTAAGGAAAAACAAATCTGACCATGTCTGGGTGCTTAACATGCCACTGAAGTACATGCTAGAACAATTTCTGTTGGCTTTGTATTTTTGAGCCAAATCAAATCTCTACGTATCCCGCATCAGCACGGCTAAAGACTGTATAAACCAGTGCTCACCCTGAGCTGGTAAGACCTGAGCTCGTAGATGTTAGGGCCCTCTCTCGGTACAGGTTCGTTCCAGAAACTGAACTCCAGGAGCAGCTGGTTCCTGCGAGACAGCAGCATCTTCCCCCGTTCCTTCCTGTACTCCATGAACTCCTGCCAGAAGACAGGCGCAAATCAATAGGCCTGACCCTGACTGACAACTGTACACTGGTTATTTGTACACCCTTAAAGCATTAAGCTGCAGTGATACCAAAAAATGCATGTGACAGTGTCTTTACCTTGTTCTGCCTGAGCTTGTTCATCACCTCAGTGAGAGCTGGGTAGCCGCCTCTGTACCGCCACAAATGAACTGGGGGAAAATATACAGTATATCATGGATGCAACATCGCACAAACTGTCCAAAGCAGAGTAAAATGTTTCAAGGCAGGAACATCTGACAACACACACAAAAAAATAATTTTATCCAAACCTCAGACTTAGGAACTTTGACATATTTCTGCTCCTTTCATCAGGGGTTTAGATTATGCATTGAGTGTACTTATGAGAATTTATTTCAAAAAGCTAAGCTGCTCAGTCAGATAACTTTTAAAAAATGAACACGAGATGCATTCCGAAGAGTTGTTCATGATGGATGATCATTGACTTGGAAGGCAACAAGCATCCCTAAGAACCGCTATCAGTTTATTAGTCAAGTTTAATTTGACAAGTTATTCCAAACATAAGAAACCTGCATACCATTATTTTTCACGGATTCCTGGCCAAATGGGTAATCCTACTTATGAAAACCATCAAGGCACTAATTCAGCTGTGTAATGTACTACCTGGGCAACAATCAGTACACAAAGACATGTAGTTGTCGAATGAGGTGACCTGGAATGCTGATTTTGGAAAGAAGGTAGGCTTATACAATAACACAGTAATACAGGTTCATAAGGACAGATATTCTGACTCACTGGCTGCTTATCGATTCACATTCTGATTCAGTTTACTTACATGATCATGTATTTATATAAGGTGCCTGTTCATCTGCTTGCTCTGCTGGTGCAGATTATAGACCTAACAGACTGGGGATAAGTGTGTGTTGATGCTTGAAATCCTACCAGCCTGGTCTTGCTCTCCATACCAGGTATTCCAGGTGCCCACCAGCTCACAGGGATAGTACTTATCAGCATGGATGGATGGCAAAACATCCTCACTATGATGAATAAGAAAAAACATCATTCAATCTGCCATCTAAATCAAAAAAAGTCTGTTGGTAACAATTTTACGTTTGGATTGCAGCCTGTTGGTAACAATGTTACATGTTTCATTATAAAAAACAACTGTAACAATGTTGCATTTGAGACAAACTGAGGAATGTCTTTATGCTTTCTGTTTATTTTTGAAGAAAACAACAAAAAAATCTTCTGTATTCTGATCATGCTTCTTCTGTCTGTGTTGCAACTCCCAAATTAGGCATGAATGTTGTCTACAAGTGGAAGACCTCTAGTCATCTTAGGTATGAGCAAAGAAGTTCTTCAATAGACTGAAGTGGTGCCAGCATGTCAGTCACCTCACAGGAATAGAACTGTAGACATTTACATTGGACACTGCACACTGCTCAGCTGTCAAGGCCTCAGACCACCACCACTGCCTTGTCTACCTCTGCTGCCTCTGAACTCAAAGTTTAAACACTTTGACAAATAAAATACATAACACTCACCACAGTTTGTTGTATGAATCCAGGCACTCTGGCTTGACATTATGAACTGCAAAGAAAATTCTGTTTGAAAACAACCTCTCCTTGGTTTTTAGATAAATATGGTTGATTTATGGGTGCAATTTTTGCAAGGACAACTTACATTGAATTTTGTACAGGTTGCTTTCCTCATTTTTGGTCAGCAAGTTTGAATGTGCGTCTTTCCTGGGATCGACTTTCCTCACAAATAGAGACTTAAACCAGCTGTCCTCTCGGTTTCTACTGCTAGATGACGCAAATCCCCTAGAAATACAGATTATTTAAAATTAACAACAATTTGACTGAGACAATCTCACAAAACATATTACCAGCTGATCATTAGTACATTAGTGAAGACTGGGTGCCCTTACTCCCATATTGAGCACATACAGCTTATATTTTGCACACACACACACACACACACACACACACACACACACTATTCTACTGGCTGACATGTTTACTGAAAAGAGAGATGGTTATGTTTACTTTAGGGTCATAAACATGTAAGCTACTGTAAGGGAGAGCAGCAAAGGTTCTACAGCATTATTCAATTGCAGCTAAAACAGACTAAGCATGATTTACTCCTGCCCCTGCTGCATACACACAATGATAAATGATGCATATGAATTGCATCAGGACAATGTATCTAACCATGCATGGCATGTAACATGTGTGAGAACCGCAGATAAAACAAGGAAACCAAAATGTTCCTCACACAGCTGCATAAAACATGTAGAGAAAGTACCAAATTGTGACCTTGAACATCTGAAATGCTCAAAATCAAGAAATCAAACCACGAGCTTGTAACTTCTGCACTTCTGACACCCATAATCGCAACTGCTTATCTGAGGAGTTCAAGCCAAATTGCAGCTTTATTGGCCATGTAACGGTGAAGGCCAGTCAAAGTGGCTACTGAGGCTAGCATACCCAGCCTCATCCTAGCCATAGCAGCAGTTAGATACAAATCAAGGGCAGCCGCTGTCGGACGCCGCACAAAATGAACACTGAACATGTACACGGATGATCGCCCGACCTGCTCAAAACGGCGACGTGTCCTGCCCAAGAGGCCCTGTTTTTAGCCCGATCCAAGCCACTGCTGACTCTCTGAAGGACTCGAGTCGCCATCTTCAACAGTGTTAATGCATACAGGGAGAGACTATTGCCACGTGTGAGCAGCAGGTGGCGGTAGAGCGCCGTGTCGTGCACATGCGAGGACCAGGCTTGACCTGACTGACCTGACTGAGAAGCTCAGGGACGGCGCAGGGGAGTCCGCAGGTAAAATAAGGAACAGTCAAATTTTCCTAGAATTTAATACCCCAGTGACAGATTATAATGTAAGAATATATATGTAGAATCGAATGACATTTAATAATCCTTGTGATCACTGGGTTCAGCCTGCATGGGACAATGGGAATCCCTGCCCTCACTGTGTGTGTGTGTGTGTGTGTGTGTGTTTAAGCTGTATTCCTATTAATATAAGCTACCAGTCACATAATGGTTTACAGCTCAAGCTGGATTTGAAGAGTCTCCATGAAACTTTGTGCACATGGTGGACAAATGTACTGTAGCAAATATTAGGTCAATCAGACAGATGGAGGGCCATGATTAAAAGTAAACATATTAGATATTTTGTTAATTAAAAAATTTTGGGGAGAAAAAAAATCCCCAAATCTTTTTTCAATTCATGACCTATCAATGCCATATTTGGTGCTCTGTAATAGGAGATCCTAGCAACACAAATGATTCATAAAGGGGCCCAGTCTGATAAATAATATGGCAGCCAATGATCCAAAGAACTTAATGGGCTATGCCTAAAGCAAACTTCGCCACAACTCAGCAATCACTTGTGCAATCAGTCCACTGATTTACTGGTAAAAATGTTAAGAGTCAACCAGCGAGACTGCAGTGGCATTCCAAAAACAGCCCATAGGGTGCACCAGAAAACCACAAATAAACATTGACTTAGTATGAAATTTGGTCCACACGGTCTAGGGCTATGCCAGTCAAGATTCAAGATTCAAGATGTTTTATTGACAGTCCAGTCCAGTACAAATGTGTGAAAATCTTTGCTGAGAAGCTCGATCTAGTAACAGTCAGTCCAAAAAATGAAGTTTGATCATAATTTTGGAACGTGGACATGGTCTTCTTCATCAAGATAATGGAATAGCACAGCTTGCAGATTAAACTGCATTTGCAAAATTAGTTATAAACTTAGAAGCCTTGGGAAGCCTTAGAGGCCTTGCTTCTCTTTGACTACTCAATTGCACCACTTTGCACCACTTTGATTTGGTTTTGTTTGGTGATGTGTGTATGTGTGCAATACTGTCATATTCACACTGATACATACTGAGCTTAAATGTAATATTTTGTTTGCATACATATTTGATGGCTACAGTTAAATGAAATGAAGCAAGGTCTGATCCAGTTTCAAGAGGAGCAACTGACAGAGTACATCACTTTTGCTTTAACTGGAACAGGAAAGAGTAACTGGGTGTGACAGGACAAATGGCAAGAGATGAGATGAGATGAGATAAAACTTTACTGATCTGTGTGGTAAAATTGGGTATTTAATGTATTAAGTAACAGTCCATGAGCCAACATTTGGAGTGAACAGCCAGTTGCATGGAGATGATGGAAATGGTCATGTACAGAAGAATGCAGTAGGATTCAGATTGATTTATTATTTGAAAGACTGACGATGGAGCTAACGGGGACCATATTGCTGAAGTCTACTTGACTTTAGACTGAAGAATGCTTACCACCCCTGGAATTCAGCAAACTGTTTCGGAGGGATTTGTGTTAAGTCCAAAGACATTAATCATAAGGGAGTGTTTCTTAGGGAGACATTTTTGAAGAATAAAAGGCAAAATATGGATATGTCTGGGAATTCAAAGTATTATATTATTTGCAATTTTGCCCTTATAGGTAGGATTCATTTTTTCATCTCAATACAGGATTTCAAAAATATGGACAATATCCACTATTTCTCTTTGTTGCACTATTTTATTTTATTTTGGTTTGTTTCATCACATAGTCCCACTGGGATTTGGAGAAAAAGAGCTGTCGAAAAGAGCTGTCAGCATCAAGACAAACATTAGAGTAGCAGAAAAACAACATTTTGTTAATCAGTATTGAAAACCTAAATACAATCAAGAACACATACATTTTGCTTCATAAGCACTCAAAAGGCAGTAGTCAAACAACAAACTAGCAGCTGGGAATTTGGGGGGATTTTATTGTCATACTTGCCAGTATTTACTACTTCATTCCTCTGGTGTCTGGATTTGCAAAGTTCTGGTGTAGTTGAATGCAAAAAATAAGGTGGTAGATATGTGGGGTGTTAAGTAGGGAAACTGTCCTTCACCCAGAGGACCAAGGTTCAAGCTCCTGGGTCAGGAAATATCTGCTGTACTGAAGGGTCCTTGAGCCCCTCTGAATCTTTAATATCTGCAAGGGTGAAATCACTGGAGTGTAATAATGTCAGTATTCATCTGTATAGCCTGATCTGGGTATTTAAAGAACTTAGTTGGAATTGCCAATATTGTACAAAGGGGGGATTTTATTAATGGAACAAATGAAATCAGCTTTTCACAAAGAGCTACAAGCTTCACTGCACCAGCTGTTCATATATTTGATTATTTGCTTGGTAAAATGTGCTTTATTGTGTGGTCACAGTGTTGTGTGTTGTGACTCCGTGTATCCTAAAAGAAAATAATCAGTACAAGAACATTCCTATGCACTTCACATCATATGATTTTAACTGGTTTGAACAGTATTTATTATCAGAAGTATCTCTCTACAAAAGACTTTCCATGCCATCAGTTGACAAAAAAAATCTTGAGAGTGACTCATGAGTTGCCATATACCCCAGTCAGTTTTATTTTGTGGAGCACACAGTTCTGAAGTGAAGTAAAGAGTTTTCTTTATTAAATCTGAAAATATATCCTTATGCCCACCAAATATCTTTGTGCTCTACAGAATCCAAAAAGCTGGTATTGTCTGCCAATGTAGCAGGCCCAGACACTTCATAGACACAAATCTTTCTAAACTGTCCAGAATCATGGGAAGAGCAGATGTTTTGTTTATTCATTTATTGGGAGATCATAGATATTCAGTTTCACTGATAACCTGAAGCTAATTTTTACTGCACTTTCAGTGACATAAGATTTGTCTTATGTCATCTTCCATCATAAAATAGCAGTATTACTCTACATGCCCTACTACTCTTTGATCGTTTTCTTTTTGTTTTTACCTAAACAATGCTACAGTGCCAGGAATGTACATTTTAAGGATGGGTGGTCCTATTGGATTTCCATTACCCTTCAGCCCTTTTTACTACAAAGGCCAATTGTTTGCATTTCTTCTTGCCATATGTGGACTTGGGCTGTACTGTACACCTCATTTTATCACCAGATACATGAGAACTCTCAGTTCTTGTCCTCAAAGATGTTAGTACAGCATTTGACAGAGTAGCTCATGCAGTTTTAATCGACCGATTTAAGCTCTGAACTGGCTCAGATCCCATTCCAGTGGAAACTTCTGTCATAATCGGCAAGTCACCTTCCTCACCAGGCCCTACATGTGAGGTCCCACAGGGCTCATTTCTAGGCCCCAACCTCTTCTTCTCTTCTCCTCTTCACCTCATTGGAGACATTAACCAGTTAAATCCCATTAATCCAAAGTGCACTCCAGTACATAAACACTCTTGAAAGCTACCTCATAGGCATTCAGTGGTAGATGCTTTCAAAATACAGTTAAATTAAAGTAAATCTGAAATAGCTTTATGTGTGTCTCTCTGATACCCTCTTACTTTTATTTTTATAATTATTTATTTTTTTTATTTACTTATTCATTTATTTATTTGTCACCATAAAGCTATGAGTATCTGAGGTTCTTTCTAGGCAGGGAGGTTTAGACTGGGGCGATCCAAGAGCCCGGAGCACGACCTGATTATTAATTTCTTCCGCAAGTTGTAGCTAAGGAACAGTACATTCCTTGCTTGTAGCTAACATTTTTTGCTTGTAAGTTAGCTCCCCTTTGAATAGACAGCCTTAAAGTACACCTGTTAGCCTCCGACAGCCTCACCAAACAGTACATACTTTATCCAGTTAGCACGGTAAGCCCATTCTGTGTTATTCCTGGATAAAATAAATCCACCACCGAGGAGTATTTTACCAATGTTCATGGAAAGATGTGACGGCTAGCAAAGCGCTTTATCTGGTGGATGGAGGAGGGTCATCATTAGCCAGCTGACCCTCCCATCAACTCTGTTCCCAACTACAAGTTTCCAAAGTGTAAGTTAAGTTTTTAGCAAGCAAGACCTACATCTTTAACTATAACAACATTCGATATATTGTTAGATATTAGATATTTATTACTGTTAGATAAGACATTTTGCTGTTGCAGGGCTAGTTAGAGCCGTAACTTAGCTATTATAATTCCCTCTAAATCTCAGTTTTATTACTGACTTTTAGTAGCTGTCAAATGTTGGTGCATGATGAAGATAGTACTCAAATGTAATACTAAAGAGAAAATCCACATTTTAACTTTGTTTGCCATTCCTTAAAAATCCTCTTCTTGTACACTGTAGTGTAACTTTAGGTGTTGTTGAGACATGATGTTGTGCCATGATCCTGTAGCGCTAAACCACCTTTATGCTCTCTCTCTCTTACACACACACACACACACACACACACACACACACACACAACCCCACCACCCAGCAAGCGACGGCACCCTTCCTCTGCCACTGGCCGCCTCAGGAAACAGTCAGCTGGCTGAGTAGTGAGTTCAGTTTACATACATTCAGGTTTAATCTTTGAGTGTAGTGAATTTCTCTAGACCAGGCCTCAGAGAACAGCTGTGAAAACAGCTGATATAAGTCCTCCACTAATGCGCGGGAAACCCATGAATGCCATTTATCATGGAGTTTAGAAAAACTGGTCTTTGCTTAACTCTAGTGAACCCAAATGGCTCAGTCCTCCACCCCAGTCACTAGTGTGCTATATGGTATGTTCTGGGTGGATCTTCTGCAAATTGGATATCTCGGAGCCAAATTATCTGACCGGATGACTTTTTGGTTTCCCCCTCTCTCTCCTCTCTTTTTGTTATCTTTGGCTTTATTATGGACATGCTTTCCGTTAGCAGCTCTCCAAGAAACGCTGTCGGACTTGTGAGAAATGCCTAAGACTTACTGTTTACAGTCTTGACTCCTTATCTTGTCCTGGCACTGCGCTGAGTAACTGCAGACATTACTGCACACAGTGGCTTTAAAACATTCATCATGTCTGATGTGAGTAGATTAATGCCCTGGAACCAGCCTGTGTTTATGAGAAGAAATAATAATACTGTATAAGAAAAAAGGTAATTACCTTGAATAGTTACTCTTTACACATGCTATATATTCAATTTACAATTAAAACATTATGGAGTTATACTACATTAACGGTTTTCTCAGATCTTGATATGTCACTGTGACTTAAAACAACCTTAAAACTAAGTGAGCAGAAAACTCAAGAGACTCGAGAGTCTTTCAAACTTGTGGACATTGCTGTCTGTTGAAGAGCTCAGATCAGGTACTAACCCATTTACCTCCATCAACATCTGTGGCCTTACACTGCTAAAAATCTCCATCCTCATCAGTCATTTAGATTAAGATTGATATTCAGTCTTAAAAATCTTATTTTTTCTTAGAACATTTGAAAAAATCTGCCAATAAGATGAGATAATCCCACAGGTTTTAAGAATCTCTTGAAACAAGCTGACGCACTGTCAGATTTTTTTCACCTGTTTCAGACAAACAAGTTGTCCTTATGGAAATAAAACTGACTGTATTATGGATAAGATGATATTTGCAAATGTGTACTGAGATCTGCAAATCTGTAGCCTACCCAGAATTACATATTGACATTTCAAATGTGCAATGAGATTTACAAATATAAGTCCATAAATAAATATGTATGGGTATGTAAATGTATAGTCACATTTGCAAAACATGTACAGATATTTATTAATATGTATCCAGATTTGGATTTATGTAATTAGTAACTCATGTTTCATTTAAATTAGTTTTAAAGTTCCTACACATTTGCAATTTAGCATCACGCTATTTGTGAATTTTATCCGTCCTTTGGTGCATCCAGTTGTACTTAAATATTCGTGTGTGGAGGTGTGCAGCCTACTTCCTGCCAGAAGGGGGCACCACATTAAGATTCCTGTAGCTTTAAGTAATACTATAATATATAAACCCTATATATAACCATTATATAGCCCTCAGCTCACATACAGTGTTTTGCTGCCTGTGATTGCAGCTCTGACACAGTTTTCATGTAGAAATAGTGTGTGTCACCTGATACTAAACTGTGATCCTTTATCATGAATAGAAGAATATTTTCTTACCTCCTAAAATTATGCCTCTAGTGTATCACCTGTTTTTGCGTTTATTTTTATGTGGATTTTAAAAACACTGTCACATTTGCCGACCATTTACTCGTAGTGAACTAATAGTATTGCAGCTGGGCTGTTGCCCTGTCCAGATGTGCTGCTGCCCTGGTGCAGGCCAGCGAAATTCTCAAATTCCCATTTTTTATAAAAAAGCATTCAATGTCTTCTCATTCATTAGACTTACCATGTTTGCACAGGCATGCTATTTAGGACTTAAAAACTAAAAAAAAGTCTAATTATACTATTTAAGTGATTAGCCTACCAAGTGCTGAAAAGAGCCATGACTTATGAAAGGAAAGTAATACAGCACCAATGACTCATTTGTCAAACATAAATAGATCCGTAATGCAAACTTACTACATGGACACAAGGACTAGTAAAGTTTGAAATACCAAACTAGAGTGCCACATTACTGTATGTTTTAAAATGATTCAACATAATGCAAAGAGAGATTGATGGTATCAACTGACAGACCAAAAGCAGCCACTCCACGCCAAAACTGCTTTGTATAATGTGAAGTGTCTCTGGCACTATAATGCTCAGACTGCTGTTGACTCATTGTTTTAGGGAACTACAGAAACACCTTACCCTATTTAACGAGAGGGAATACCAGCATTAGCACCACTTTGGGCACATCTGGGCCAGAACCTCTGGGATTAACAGAAACCTTTCATCAAGTGTTTCCCTTGTCCCCAAGACCGCATTGCCAAGGCTCGAGCATAGTACAGGGCTTAAATGATATGTTTGTGCATTCATAGTCTGATTTCACTGTCTTAAGCTTTCCCTCTAGCAGCCTTTGAGATTAGACAGAATGGGGTCCTGGGAAATAGAGGAATCCTGTGTACTTGCTTTGGTATTTCATGACGTCCGGATCTGTCTGCCCCTTCTGTCTCAGCTGCCGAAGTATTGCACGCTTTCCCTATACAGTAATACTCAGACATAAGGTCAGAGGTGTAAATGAAAAATTAAGTGGCCAGTGTTCAAGGCCAAAAATAAGATTTTGAGAGGGCGGGAGCAGCTTTTTTCAGCCAGATCTGCTTTCACCTACGAGATGTTTGTCTGGAAGCAATTTAGGTCTTAGATCACGTCTAAAGACACACAGAAAGGTATCCACAGATTAGA
Source organism: Holocentrus rufus (assembly GCA_900302615.1). NCBI lineage: Eukaryota > Metazoa > Chordata > Actinopteri > Holocentriformes > Holocentridae > Holocentrus > Holocentrus rufus. Next base: position 17,522 of record OMLF01012571.1, on the reverse strand, counting down.
CCAGTGTTTTTTTTTTACTCGTACATCACAGGCACCAAGGCCGCTCCAGTGATTTTATTCTTTAATGAAATGGCAGACAAACAGCGTGGCCAAGTTGGCTCTTTTCCTGCTGAACAGTGGGCATTTGTGAGTGATCACACTATTGACATTTGATGGATGAATGGTCCTGCATACTTTGTCTTCTGTCCTGACCAAAACTTTGCTGGTATTTCAAACCAGATGTTTTCTTGTGATTACTGAAGACAATTTGCTATGACTGAATTAACAATTACCATTAGATTGCATCTGTTGCAACTGAATTATTATCTTTTACAACAGTTTTTCTTTGTTCATCTTTGAATATCTCTTACTGGAACAGGAATGCAAAGGTTTTGTATTCCTTGTGAAAGAATTATAAATGCACTGTTTATAGCTGAACTGAATAGTAAACACACTTTGTTTAGCAAGGAACAATTTATAGTATGAATAACAGCTTTCCTCTTATTTGACCTAGAGCTCAATGACGTGGTAGAAAAAATAAATAAATAAATAAAATCTTATCACAATTATTTTGACAGATATTGTGATTGAAATATGATTTGGAAGGGTAATATTTTGCATAAACATTTTCATTTTCACTAAAAAAATTTAAATGATGTGTTTTTTGCCAGAGTCTCTATGAAACACACCTGTTTTCTTACGTCTGAAGAATACAATTTGTAGGCCAGTGCATCTCTGTAGTACAATAATTTATTTATAATGGTATCTTGTCACACATTTTCCCTCATAAGAACATTGTAGTTCCTGCACTGTGCACTTGGCCATATTAACATTTTTGATAATAAATTGGTTAATTGTTCAGCCCAGTTGTCCTCGCTGGCCTCATTTTTCAGGACACTATCAGATTTTGTCCTCAGGAACAAAAGGACAGTCCTGTATTAAGGGAACTGTTTCAGTAATTCCTCTTAGAGAAAGGTTATATTGGTATCATCTGTAGTGGATTTTTGTTCATTCCTTCATTCATTCCATACCCACTTGTTCCTATTCAGAGTCACAGTGGGCTGGAGCTTGTTACTTTTATTGCTACAGTGACCCAATTTCACAATGTGGATCATTAAAGTTTTTATCAGTGTATTTATTGTATTCTTTCAGTCAAGCATGTTATATTGCCTAAGTGTGACAATAATCGAGAGAATGTAATGTACAACAAAGCAGGGACAGAGAGTGGAACTAGATCACGTCTAGGACAGGAGGATAGAAATAAATACTGTGTGTGTGCGCACGTGCGTGTGTGTGTGTGTGCATGCGCATGGTCTCATGGTCAAACACAAGCCAGTCACAACCTGCTTTCCATTTCCTAGTAAGTCATCAGGGTGTTTGTGTCTGCCTCCATTTTTCTTTGGCCCCTACTTAAGGTCAGTTTGGGTTGTTTTTTTTTCTCCTCCCTCTTATTAAAGCTGCATTAATGTTATTTGTTAACCTGTGTTGGCAGCCAGAAAGAACTGCCGCAATATTGATAGGTTTAGCTATACAAGTTTCTGTCACAGTCCCCACCCCTCTCATCCCCTAAACCACCTCCCCCCCTCCTCCAGTGATTTCATGACCTCAGTCATTTTCAAAACTATTTGTCAAATAGTTCATCACAGAAAGTGATTCATTATTACCTCACCAATCGCAATGAGCTTCACATGTGCAGCAGGTAAACCAGTACCTGGGTTGGTTGTGCCATTGTTTGTAATTAGCGGTTACTACTATTTTAAATAATAATAATAATAATAATAATAATAATAATGATAAGAGTAGTAGTCCAACTGTAAAGTCTAGTGGAAAGGTAATAGATTATCATAATGCAAAATAATAATTTGCTTTTGCATTTTTTTTTTTTTTTTGCGTTTTGGCTTGAGAATGAATAAGCTGCAACAGTGATCGCTCGCCTGGTATTGAACGTAGACCCTGTCAAACTCCTGCACATTATGTTCATAATGATTCAATCACCCAGTCATTCAAATTTTTATTTATTGCCTTTTTAAATGCTGCTACTTCAGATTTAGCTTCTTGTGCTCGTTGATGTAGCACCACATTTTAGCTTTTTTTTTTTTTTTGCAAATATTGTTGTAACCTACCTCTCTAGGTTCACTTCATTTGACTTGATGACAGCTTGTGGTTTACAGTCCATGCAATGGCAAGGGAGAGAGCCAAGGTGCACTTGTGCTGATTCTGGAGCCACATCACAGCAGCTACAAATCAAAACTTAAGTCTTGTGGAAGCTTTGCTTTCATACAAAAACTAGATTAGAGAATCTCACCGGCCAAAGTGGTTGGTAGAATTGGCAGAAATAACTGTTTTTCACTCCCATTTGTGGGTGGCAATTTTAAGGCCTACATCAGGGATAAACAGTGAAGTGTGCTGGAGGGGTGAGAGCGTGCAGGTGTTCATTCCAACCAAACACTGCAGCAGGTGATTTCACTGATTCACACAATGTCAACCAGAGAGGAGGAATAAATCAGTGAAATCATCTGGCGTGGTCTTTGCTGGAATGAAGACCTGCAGATTCTTGGCCCTCCTCGGCTCATGATTTCTCTACAGCTGAAAGCACTGGCATTGAGAATCATACCTACATGTTTAACATGCTGCACAGGATTCAGATTACTACATTCAGTAAAAAACTGTTTTGGTCAAAACAAGGCCATGTTTGGGTTTTGTGTTGGACTGTTTTCTTAAGTACAGTGACTTAATCGTTTTTGTATAGAAAAGAAAAAGTTTAATCTTGATGTTGAGAGAGTAATAGTTATACTTGTGGTGACATATGTCACCACAAGTGACAATAATGAGGACTTCATTTAAGTTTAATATAAGATAATGTGTTACTATAGTGTGACTATAGCATAACCACTATTTCATTAACATAAAAACAAAAAAGAAATTCAGCATTACCCACCTATCTGTTCAGCCCAAATGATCATATTTTACTAGTCCCCACTTGCCTTGCCTAGTTTGTTCTTTTGGAAAGCTGGAGTAGGCCAACTAGTAAACTTTTGAAGAATTAATAAGGGCTGTCATACATGAATAATTGTTCTATACTTGCGTTTGTGAGGGCCGGCTGAAAAAATGTCTTTAAAAATGAGGGATGGCAAAATCATGAACATATTATAATTAAAATGTGGTAAAACCTAACTTGAGGGGTGAACAAAATTCTCTCAAGCACTGTAAATATATTAGATCATGATTTGTATACATGAGCACAACTTCATGAAAAGTGAAACCGTTTCTGTTTGAAGAAAAGAAATAACTACGTTCACATAAATCACAGATAAATGGCTAATTTGACCTGAGCACAGTTGGTTTGCATTCTTTGATGCTATGTGAGTAATGGCCTGATAGTAACAAAAGAGGGAGGTCTGGCAAAAAGACAATTTATCATGAGTATATTGAAGCATTCTGCATTTACAAATGCATTTACAAATGCATTTAGCCTCATAAACATTAATTAATATGCACATGCCTAAGTTTAATGCTGGTTCAACATATAGTTCACGCTTTAACTTGCATTACTTAAAACACCAGCATTTATCAACATTTTATTTGACACCATGTTACCTTTCATTCAGCCAAAATGTTTTCAATATTAGGTCACATGCAGTGGGCTGTTCAAGAGCATGGAGCCAAACTGCACATCTGAAATTTATTATCTGCAAATACTGTGTTTACTTGAATGAAATTTCAGTTGAGATCTATAAGGACAGAATAGCATGTTAAGTAGAACTTTTAACCGAAACAGGATAACAGGATGTACCTGAATTCATAGGTTGAGCTTTTGTTATTTCAACTTTTGTTCTGTCTGAATGAACTTGCTAATGGAACGTTGTTTTCAAAAGATGCCCTACATTTCTGTCTCGCTTTAAGCAAGCAACCCTGGCTCATATGCAAGAGTGCAAAACATGTCACTGCAGGATAAGATATAAAAATGTTGTCAGAGAGTCCGTTCATCGCGGGAGATAACAACAGATGGTTTTACTTTGATGGGGGGAAATCCTGTAGGGTTTATTTTCCTGTGGCTTGTGCTTGTTTGATAATATTCTCATGGTTGTTAGTGTTTATTATTCAGATACACGCATCTCCAAACCAGTGGGGTATTTCAGCGAGGTTATGAGAAGCCTCTCCAAAAGCGATGATTCTGTCAATATCAGGGAATGATATTCTGACAGAACGTGGCAAAACACTGCCTCCATATGAGAGCAATTTCCTGCTTATGTTCAAAATCAGCAACGTCAGAAAGGAAAAATGCCCCGCAAAGTCAATGAAGCATTTTTTTATAGCTAGCATTGATAGATGTATGTCAGATTATGGCCAGTGATTTTAAGCAGGTTAGAAATATTATTTTGATAAAGGATGTGCATTGCTCGTCAAAGCTCATGGGAAACAGAAAACCATATCCGGTGACTACATTGTTTGGAACTGTTCTCGTGCGTGCTTACATTTTACCTCATTGTTACCACTGACTAATCGACAAAATGTGATGTGTAGACCTATCCAAAAGCACATCTCCTGAACAGAAGTTTTTAACTATAAGCCTAGAGATTACAGTTGGCGTGCGTTAATGGCAGCACTATTACTCTGGGGTAAAAAATGATACGGCCCAATCGTTTTTTTGTTTTTTTCCCTTTGCAGTTTGTTCCAGTTGATTCAGACCTTCACGTTCGATGATTTAGAACACACCAGCCTGTTTAATGCCATAAGATATTTAGAAAATAGGTTTCTACCACGCCACGGTCGCTGCAGCACCATGGCCTTCAGTAGTAAATCATTCAGCAAGAATGAGTCACATCGTTCTTCCATAGCTTTGCGTTATGAAACTTCATTACAGCATGAGCAACATCTCATTAATTAAAAGGGTTGTAAGTTGTATTATTGTGAAAATTTAACCAACTATAATTATTAATATTTCAGCTGTCCCAAAAGTCCCCCACTTTCTTTGCAGGTATGATAATGCATTTAGATGGCGTCACTCAAGGGGAGAACACACTTCTGGGTTCTTCATCAATAGAGGGCTTTCAGGTGATGTAATGCAACCTCTGGCAGCCATAGTGGAGGTCCTCACTTCTTGGCAACAACAGCTGAATGGCCGACCACGCTTCCGCACTTATGACTTGGCCACCTTAACGGTATGGAAAACACATGGTTAATTTCTGTGCTGCTTTTTCATGGGAACTGATCATTTTGTCACTAATATGTGATTAATGTTGGGTTTAGATGATGTCAGATTGTCAACCAGCATATTATCTGGTTAGTTACCACATTGCCCTCACATATAAATTATAGTGAGACAATACATGCTCTGGCATTTTAGTGTGAGGCATCACATTGCAGTGCAGCCATATATGTAATATAGTATTATAATTGTTTGCTGATGATTTAGTTGCCAACCTTAACTAGCAAGCCAGGTATCTACAATTTGCTGTATATTCTATTGAAAGGATGAAGGCAGCTGGTTGGTTGGGGTGGTGGGCTGAGATCACTTTCCAATAAACTATGCTAATTAATAATGCTTACATCACCACAAATATGCTGTGAGATGGTGCAGAAACTTTCTTTTTTTAACACATACTGTAAAAAAGCAGTGAATAACATTTGTTCTGTGGTATTTTCCCATGGCATGTAAATATAATCGCCTATATTTGTCCCTAACAGTAGCTGTGTTTAAGAATGAAGAAAAAAGGGGCTCATATTATTACTGTGGTAGTGCAGGTTCAATGACCCACGCCCTTTGCTGCATATCATCCCCTCTCTCTCCCCTGTCTTTCCTGTCTATCTCTACCATCTCACTGTCCAGTAAAATAGAAATGCCCCCCCCCAAAAATATATATATAAATATTAGGCTACATTTAACAATTAATGCATTGGTATAGAATCACCAGTCACTATTTCTAACAATAATCCTGTCTATAACAATATTTCTATATCAGTGAATTCTGAAGAAAGCTAAATCTTCAATGATATGCAGCATGTGTGAAGCGATGATAGGACTACCATATTTCTGTTCCATAAATCCGGAAGGCTCAGACTTGGAAAAGTTTACTGTAGTGGGATTTACCCCCTTATGACTAAACTTTGGGAAATGATCACTCCAGAACTTGGTCCTGGAAGATGCATCTATTGAATCCGGACTTTTTTCCCCAAACAGAAATTCATTCAAGTGAGGCTGATGTACTTAAAATCAGGAATACTAAATATGTTGCTTTTCAGTAGACAGTAATCAAATACATCTTACAGGCCAGCAACATTGTAATGTCTGTGTAGATGGGTTGACATTCCCATTAATGAATAGTTGGAATCAGTGGATCATTGCTTATGTGAATCTGACTGTCATCTGTGTGTCATGGCTATGGTGGCTGTATGTGTGTATTTGAAATGTATAAAATACACAAAATAGTAACTGTGAAGGTTTTTTGAATAGCTGCCTATTGACCTGAAAATTATGTTGATGTTGGACAGCCAAACTCAACATTTTGGGTATACTCAGTCATTCTGTTATCAATTTAGAAACTATCACAACAACTGATAAGCTATGTGCTTTGTGTGTGTGTGTGTGTGTCTCTTTTGGTGTTGTGATTCTATCTATCTGTGGTTGTACCAAGCCTTTCGACAATTGCAATCACGAGAAAAATGCAGCAGTCTGGTTTGTCAACACGTAACATTCTTTAGAAATTCTGTTGCTGGATGTTATTTGACCGTGTGTTGGGCATTCATCTCTGCCAATCCCGCTTTGAAGTCTCCAACGCAATTTCAACATCTGAGAGGCAAAGCACTCAACCAAATGTAATCATTTGGCGTGATTTGTGCCAGCATGAGCTTGAAAATAAAGAGGATTGATTCAGTCTTTTGAATTATGATGCTACCCAGATGTGAATCATTTTATTGTTAACAGTGCCTTAGTTTTTGCTACAAAACTCAATTTGACATTTGCATGTTAGTCTCTATTTTCATAAACATAGTTAGTGTTTTTGTAATGGAGGGGGTCGTTAAGGTAAGATCAAGTATTCTTTTTGGTTTATTGGTTATTGTTTTCATCACATCTAGTTTTGTCCAGTGACCAAATTGAGCTTCATTCAACTGATGAAGTGGTGTAAACATTTGGATTTTTTTTGTTTTATTTATGGTATTTAATCCACATTAGTGCCCTTTCTTGGTTGAGCTGCAGTCAAAGCATACAAAGGATAGTGAGCATGCATGGCATGTTGCACTGCAGATTGATTGCTGTTTCATAGTTTCTAGATTGCATGCTGTAAGTTCTGTTCTGCCAACCCAAAAGACATCAATATGTAGGCACTTCACCTCACACCTTGTTTTCATTCTGTCCACAAATTTTGGTTTGTCTATCAAATACCGAGAGAAGCAGTCCCAGTCGGCGTAAACACAACTTGGACTCGTTCAAGTGGGCGAGTTGTTTCTTTGGGGCTCTGCAGCCCTGAGGCAGAAGAGTTCAAATTCCTCGGTCATACACAGGGGAGTGTTGATGTGATGGTAAACTGCTGACAATCTGTGTAATTGAAATGTACACTTGCAATTTTTTAAAGACTAAAATACCTAAAGTCTCCCACTACAGCAGCACAGCTGAACCAACAACTGGAAGCTGCAACACAATGTTGAGAGGATCATTATTCCTTTTGCAGACAAGCGACTGCATCTTATTCACATGTATTAGGGCGGATTAAAAACGCATGTACTGCATGACCCCAGCCTACTTCACGTGGAAATGTATTTGCCTGACGCCTGAATTCTATGAAAAAATTAATTTATTCCAAAACGAGATATCCATCATTATAAGAAGGTGTCGCTTCCAATGATTGATAGTAAAAGATTTAAACAAGTACAGATTCTGTACATTCCCACGGTGCATATGTGGTGATGACACATAGATTAAAAGTCTTATTCAAATATGAGAACATTTTGAATATGATCTCATATCTCTGGCTCCCTGTGGAGAATACACGAGGTGACTTGGCTTAGCAGTTAACATTAGCAAGTGAACTGTTAGGAAACATAGCTTACTCTATGTAACACACACACACACACACACACACACACACACACACACACACACACCCATAGTCCATATTAATAATATGCAATAATGTCTTTGTAACAATGTGGTTTATTATAAAATACTTGGGTATGTGTTGTCCTGCAGCAATTTAATGCTATTAGCTGTTAGCTATATGTATGGTTCAATTTCCTTGACAAAACCTGTGAGAGTAAATGTGAGAAATATATTGCAGAGTGCACACATAACCTGCACACACAGTTACTTTGTGAGCGATCCAAACCTTACATCTGCTCTCAAGTTTCAGTTGGTTTTGACAGGGGCGAGCTCTACACGGAGCAATTGAGTCCATAAATTTCATTTGTTACTGTCAAAGTCCTGCACTTGTCAGAAACTGTTCTTCTCCTTTCTTGTAATGTCATCAAACCTCATTTGCATACAAGAAGAGGATTGTGGGAGCTGTGTGAACAGTTGTACATAAGGTGTGAATATTTAAAGTTAAACAAAAAAGATCAGCGTAACTTATTACCTTTTATTAATAAGACTTTCATCAAATAAGAACAAGTGTGATTTTTAGAAAATAATTTTTCTCACACAGTGATGAAGCTAGATAACATCCAGGTGTACAACTGTGAAATATTTATTTAGTGACTGTGGCTGTGAGAGTATTGCATTTAGGATTTGTGGTACTCAAACCTATTACAACCTTATGAAATCTTGTGACCTGCCATGCACAGTCTGTTATTAAAATACTTTATTTATAATGAAGATACACACACAGCTACTCAAGCGCATTTTATTATACAGATTCATCTTTTTAGACTTACATTCCTAGTGCAGTATATGAGATTATCAGTACATCAGCAGCCACTTTGTTATTCCAGACTGTAAACAAAGACCTTGTAACATCTATGTGGTCCAAACCTTTGTTGTCTCGCTCAGTGGTGTTGCTGAAAGATTAGAGGTGTTGTCGGCATCCATGACTACATTAGAAAAACACTCACACTTGTTTGTTTTGACGCTCACAGATGGCGAGCATCTAGTTTGAGCTAAATTAGTTTTCACCTGTTTATTGTTTGTCAGTGCTACAGTTTAGATTGGAATCATAAGCACGAAACCACCACTTTTTGGAAAATCATGAATGCGTTTATGTTTTATGTCCAATAGTCATTTTGCAATCTGGGCTCTCAGTCATGGCAAGGAAATGTCACACCACTTCCTCCAGACATAATTGAGTGTGTGGATGGTTTGTGTGTTTTGTACCACCTGCTTTGCAAGTACCTAGCGTCTCGTGTTTTGTGGTAATGTAAGAGCATAGGAATGAGCAGATCCTGTGAGGTTTCCATACGATGACGGAAAACAGGTGGCAAAAATGAGGCAGCTAGCTTTCCACTTGTTCTGTTATTTCCCACCTTCTCCACTGTGTTGACAGAACTAAGGCAGATTAAGGTCCCGAGCTGCACAATTTCCATCATCTGGACCCAAGCATCAGTTTGACAGAAGAAAACACCAGCGTCTACTTTCCCCAATGGTGGATTTGTAATGGTGTGGGATTTTTTTAGTGGTACAGTTTGGTCCAGACATGGTCTTGAGTACCTCTTAACTCCCCAATGATGATGTAAAAAATAATAAGCAATACAGGATTTCTTGGTATTAAACTGTTGTCTGTGCCTCCTGGAAGCTTGTAAACTGCAGGAAAGTACATTTTATATACAAAACCTTTGTTTAGTTCCAGAAAAGTATCAGCGTTTTTATTAGTACCAAACTGAAAAATACTTCCAAAATAGGAGAAGTTAAACTTCCTGTTACAGTTACAGTTGATTATCTGATTGGTTACATCCTAATAATTATATATTCTGTTATATTCCATCCTTCAAACAGAAAAAACCTGTGTTTGAAGCAGCTTCATGATTACAGCTTATTGAAGATTTCAGAAATGCTGGTCTGGGGCCTTCACAGAAAAACATTTAGTCTCCACCAGTCTGTTTCCTCTCACATTTTAATGAATTACATCAGCATCTATAAAATAATTACCGAGTGCATGCCTGTGCTATGTCAGAAATATCAGGATGGTGAGGACTTACACACCTTGAAAATCACATCTTGAAAATCTTAAACAATATTTGAAATCAAAGGCAACTTGATTCCAGTTGTTCCTGGGCGCCCTCCATTATTTCTACAGCCAGAAGTCCTAGTCCAAAGTCTGCCATTTACAATAAAATTGAATGAGCTTCAGTGTGTTTTTTCCTTAATGGCCTTCTATTTTGAAGCAATAAAATCTGTTCTATGAATTGAACGTGGCAGTTCAGTACTATGTTATTGGTTTGGGAGTGTTTCTCAGTTTGAGTCAGTGTTTTATGCAAATTAAGGACGGTGGAGTAGTGGTCAGGGAGGATCACAATGGAAATCAAACTTACACAATAAAAAAAACACATGCACACACAACACATGAGAAAGAAGTTGCCATAGATAGTCATAATCTCTTTCAAAACAATGTTCTTAATGTGTTTTCCAGATAGTGAAGGACGGTCATTTGAGAATTTTACATGCCAGCATGAGAGTCACTTATGCATGCTTTATTTGGGAGACATTTCTTTCAAGTGCGCAGCCATGCCTCCTCTGTTCAGTCTTGGACAAGCCAAAGATGAAGACTGTTATACTGTTATACTGCCAGTGTGTTGACAGATAGCATACACTCCAGCACTGCTGAATTCTGGGTAGGGCCTTATGTCTTTTTGCTGTGTTTAGCTTTCATGGGAATGTTTAATGCCACCAGGGTGATTGATTAACTTGTATACTAGAGGTCATGTGAAATTACCCAGGCTGTCACCTTGTGCTTCCCGTGTCATTCATTTACATTCAAACAAATTGATTTTGCATGATAGTCATACAGAATGAGCAACACTTCCACATATTCTGTACATTCAACTGGGAATATGACTCTGGGAAACATCGGCCAAGCCTGGGCCAAAACCTCAATTCGTATATCATAAATCTGTCATAACAGATTGACTAGTGGTCTGTTACTGCCAACACTTGGGAAATTCCATAAATTAAATTGAATTGGAAAGCACAGGTGGGAGCTAAGTTATGCTTTCATTTTTATCAATTTTCTTGTTATAGAAACCAGATTCATTGATATTGATAATGATAACTTGCTAGACATAATAACCAGATAAACCAGAAACGCTTCCAGCTGAAAAGAATTTTAGATGAATATGAATAGTTGGCCATTTACCAAAGTCATAGGGGAATAAATGGCTATCTTTGGGGAAGTAAAACTGTTGTTTTTTTTGTTTTTGTATTGGGTTATAAGATGCTTTTATCTTTAGATAATACTTACTCATGTACACAAAACTGACATAGTTGTCCAAGTTTGAATTAAAAGTGAATTATTCAGTCATGTGAATTATTTTTTTATGTTGGATTTTACTCTTCTAGAAAATAATACTTACATAATAGTCTCAGAACAATGATAGTAGAATACACATCTGGTTGGATTGTCTTATATGTCAATGTATGGAGAAGGACAAATTAGTTGTGGAAATATGAGTTGCATGACAAAATTACTTAAAGCAATGGCTGAAAATGTTAGAGTTTTAGTAAAGTTAGTTGTTCAAGCAACACTATATACAACACACTATATTCAGGATTATAAAGCACTAATCAGAGAAAGCAACTTGTCACTTCAATTAATGTTTTCCTTGCTGAGTATTTTTTCAAGTTAATGGAGAGGAAAGAAGGAAAAAAATGTAGCCTGTACTTACTTAACTGATGGATGACCACCATGCTTCATTTGTAAGTGTCATTTCATGACAGTCACTCAAGAGTAGCAGAATCAGTGATATAAACCCATGATACTCTGTACCAGGTGTTGGTCTCTCTCAGAGTGTATTTTCCCACAGAGTTAGGTGGTGTGTCATTGAGTGAACAGTTGGAGAGGACCCTCATATTGTTCCTTGGCTCTGTGTTGTCCACAAAATTCACTCGCTACATTTGCATTTCATTTTGGAGTAAAACATGAAGAGGTGGAACGGTCTGAATCGGGCAGCTGACTGTTTAATAATGAAAAAGTGATTTATGATGAATTCATTACATTTCACTGAGTAGTTATACAGTTTGTGAAAAGCTGTTTCAGTGAGAAAATGCCAAACGATATCATCGAAATCATCTGGCGGTTTGACTTTGACAGCTCTTTGCCTGGTGGATACCCAGCCTTTCTCTCTGTTTTTAGCAGTGTAGCTCACAACCCTAGTAGTTGCTCTGTAAGGGAACATAAAGGCAAGAACAGATTCTGCTTATAATATTTGACAAATTATGGTTGGACTGGTTGGTAACACAAACATTCATAATGAGGTCAGTGGTTTCCTTGATTTGCCTTTGTTGCAGTTATTTTGGCTGCTGAAGTTAGACTCATCTTGGACCGCAGATCAAAAAACTTACATTACCACATCTACTCATTGCAGATGAGTCGTAACACACACACACACGCTGTCTAATCTCAGTTTAAAAAACACACTCCTGTCCAAATGATTTGATATTGCCAAGACTGAGTTCCATTTGAAATCAAAAGTCTAGTCGTTGCTAAGAAAGCATGACATTGGAAACAAATCACATCAGCCCTATGACCGTATCACGGTCCAAGTCAACAGTAATATGTCAGCACTGCCTTACATTCTTGGCCTGTTTGTGTTTGTCTCAAACTTTGGCAAGTGCGGGCTATCCATTTTTTCTTGAATATTATGGCCCTCTAACAGTCTGAGTGATTTGCAACAGATGATTGTTGATGGTCTCCATACCCTCTGGCAGCTTTCTCATGTCGCCACAATAAGTAAGTAAATAAGTAAGTAATTATTCACTCATACAGTAACAGTAGTTTTAAATGAAAGGTTGGGAGGGGTCAAAAGTGGTAAGAAGCACAAAATACAACAGCTTACTGCTAATGTCGCCGGCCGTCCTTGAAGTGTGTAGCTGTGAAACTCAACATTTAATGCTAAAATGCCTGAGAAAGTATTAAATTTAGATTTTTGGCCCAAGCAGAGGGCCACATTAGTCTCTGCTGGAACTTTAGAGCTGGTTCAGAGTTGAATGTGGCCAGACTCTAAACCATAGCAGATTGAGTGGACAGCCATCATATTATTTTAATAAAATCGGTTTTCAAGCTGTATCTTACGTTTTCTCTGGAGAACTCGACTCTTCGGTTCCTATTTAATATCAGGACAGAACACACCTCGGAGCCAAGACATTACCATATTGATATGGTCTGTGTTTTGTACATGAACCAGGGCTGCTGCACTTGTTAGGATTGGGTTTCTGTCACAATCCATGCTGAGAGAATTGTGAACCCATGAGAAAACCTACTGTAAATTTGTGTGATTCTTTACTTTGGCACATATAGTGCTCTCTGGAGTTGCAAGGCAAATACTGATACCGTAACAATTTTCCAAGAACGTTATTGTATTATTACTTCAAATAATAATGCTCTTGACTTAACGGTGAAGTGATGTCTATCTTGAGGTGTGAAGCTTCCTGAGAGTCCTGTCAGCTTTGGTTTGGGCTTCACGTGGTATCTCAGAGTACACCTTCAAAGATAAGATGAAACTTTCATGGTCTAAGTGAGGAAATTGTGTCACTGCAGCAGCAATTACAAAGCCAAGATTAGAATAGGACAGGGATTGATTTAAATGTTTTTCAAAGGTTTCATTTCTTTGAGATTATCTAGAATAGGACAAGGTCTTAGACCGTGTAGGGGAGAGTCATAGAGTTACGACAACTTAGACACCCAGATGGTGTTTGTTGGGGGAGAAGTCTTAAGTAAAAGATATAGTTCTGTTTCATTTTGCTTTAATTTGCTTCATTTTGTTTTGTTTCTTTTGGTTTTGTTGTGTTGTCTTGGACCGTGCACAACATTGTTCAGATTTAGCGATAGAGCTAATTTTCATCCTTAGTCCCAGGGCAGGAAATGCACAATGAAATGGCAATCAAATGCCATGTACATGCAATACAGTACAGACACAATTTGAAATAAGGACATGGGTATGTGAACAAATCTTAGACTGGTTCTTAAGGGCTGCATGAGCTGCAAGGCACCAGGATCTTTTTGGTTAAAGCCAGCCTGGCTTACGCTGACTGGGCGGGACAGCAAGGAGGTGTCACCACTTAGAGATAGTCTCTAGAGTCTGGTGTTCGCCAGGCAAGGTTAAAGCAACATCATTTGATATTATGTTAAATAGAAGGGTGTGGAGGGGTCAGGAAATGACAGAGATATGGGGAAAGTTTTTCTTAAGTGCATGAGGATGCATAATTTGTCTTGTTCTGTATTGTATTTCACTTGTTTATCTTTTGTTATGTGATGTGTTTGCTTTGTTGATTGTTCTGTCAGGTATGTTATGATTATGTGATGACTTAATTTGTAGTGTGATTATGTAATTTTTAGTGTCTGTATTCTGTTCTTGGGGGGAAAACAGCTACCATTAAAGCCACAGTAGCTAAGTTTGAAGACTAACCCACTAAGTCCCCCTGTCCCCTCCCTTCACCACCTACTGAGCTAATACCAATCACCATATAGATGATTGACAAGTGGGAGTGAAGGCCTTTTGCTCAAGTTTACCTCAATTGGTTAAATGTCTTAGCCCCAAAAATGTACCTTATTATTATTATTATTATTATTATTATTATTATTATTATTATCATAATTATACCAGTATGACCTGTTAAGTAAAAAGCACACAAATATATGACTTACAGCATGTAATTGGGTTGGTGCAGCAGCAAATGGTAATGGTACACAGCAAAGGAATATAAGACTGGAGCAAATGGAGAGTGTTAAACATTAAATGAGGGTTATTAAAGAACATGTTCATATAAACTATTAAATAGAGCTATATGAATATGAAGGATGAAAATATATAAGTCATAGCATGTAAGCAGGGTGTGCAAAATAAGCAGCAGTAGAACATACCAAAACAAAAATTAATGAATGTATCAATGAATAATTAAATAAGAAACTATAAAGAATTTACAACATATATACAGGATGTGAAAAATATTCACTCACTAGCATACATATATACAGGAAGTGTCAAGATGTGCATTGCATGGACTAGTGCAGTGCCAGTTGAAAATGTACCTGTCGGAAGGAGTTGATTGCTTGGGCTCGGTGCTTAATTTGTAAATCAGAAGGTGCATTTGAGACTGGAGGGGTGACAAGGCGGGCGAAGCTCCCGGAGCGCGGTGCTGAAAACAGCAAGCTATGGACACAAATGCCTATTTACTAACTGGGGCTTACAATTCATTTTTAAAAAAAATTGATATAAATGTTATGACAGTAATTGAAAATTATTTAGGCTACTCTGCACAACACACAAATGCCCAAATCACCACATGTGTAACTGTGGGGCTTACATCACTTGCAGCCACCAATTCATTTCTCAACAGGTGTAACTTATACAGTAAGACAGTAATACTTCACAGTTCTCAATGAGGAATTACACAAAACTTTTTAAAATTCCATTCTTATTTAAAGATTGGCATGGCAGCCCAATAAAACAAGTTTACACGGCAACAAATTAAGATACAAATGTATACTTACCTTATCTAGTTGTCCAAAACAGCCCACACCACAGCCATGTCCCGATTCTCCTCCTCCCTGATTTGGGTTTTACTGCACATGTGGCAGTTCTGTGTCCTTTGGCCACCCACAACCTTAAGTAAGGTGCTGGACTGAATTTGGCCAGGGGGGTCCAACAAGATTCAGAAAGAGTAAATATGGTGGATGTGTGAGAGGCACGGTTCAGGGTGCAAATCAGGATCATTTGAGAAAATTCATGCTCACACTGAGCACTTGATATAGGAATGCGATTTACAGCTACGGATAGCTCCTTCAGTTCATCAGGGATGTCTTTTCCGTCTGAGTCTCTGTACTCTCTGTAGGCCCGAGTGACTGCACGCGGGCTTTCAGTGTCAATTCAATTTCAGTCTCTCCATACATGGCACTTGCATCCTATGACCAGCACTGTATGTAAAGTACCTTCAACTCCTCAATAAACTTGTTACATCCAGTTTTATCCGGCAACCGCCCCCCTTGAGATAACACACAGGGCTCCAGGTTCTAAGCCAAACTTAGGAAAAACCGCCTGTGATTAAGTGTTTTGTCGCTGGGTTTTTCCTCCGTTCAGTGTGACGCCCTGGAAAGAGTTTTCCTTAATTCCCCACCGGCTGAGTTCAGTGGCCACTCTGACTCAAATACCCTGATTTCCATCCAAATTGCCCTGTGTGTCAAAATTATGGCACTTTCTCTTTTTTGAAGCTCAAGTGACAATTTGGATAATCCTAGCAATGCATCGCACATGATGCCTAGGTTGTTTACAAAGGCATTGGAAGATAAGCGCATAGGAAGTCCATTGTATGTTTGCTTTGTAAGGCCATTGCAGTAGGGATCCTCTGTTGCTGTTTTAAAATGCATGTCAAGTGCTCTGTAGTTCTTCCACACTGCCTCTACTGTTCTGAAACTTGATGCCACCCACCTAGTGTCTAATATCCGATCAGTTTTGCATAACCAGACATCTAAACTCTGTGCACTGTCAGCTCCATTTGGTTTTTGTTGGATGTGCTATAAATTGCATATAGCTTGCCCATTTGCATTTAAAAATAATTGATAGCACCCATTTCTTTCACTATGTCGCCTACTGTGAGCTCAAGCCTGTGGGCCAAGCAGTGCTAAACAGTAATATGAGGGAAAATGGCCTGGAGCCTACTTTCTACTCCGCTATTTGCACCCTTGCATGGCAGAAGCACAATCACATGTTAATCCAATGAGGGTTTTAGAGACAAATCCCTAAGTCAAATATAGGCTCCAGAGCAGATAATAGATAGTGGACAATTCCTTCAGCAATTAGATTATCTAGCTCTGAGTTCAGTAAAAATGTTTGTAGGCTTGTCCGGAAAATACACACATGTATGTCTATCTATCTATCTGTATGTCTATATCTATATATACAATAGATAGGTAGAAAGGAATAGATATATAGATGGAGGTTGCATAAGTACAGGAATATGTCCGCAAATATATTTTGAATGATATGCAGAGTTCAAGTTCAAGTTCATATTTATTTAGAGCCCAAAATCACTGTACACAGTCTCAAAGGGCTTTACAGGCCCACAGTTTACAAGAAACAGAATAGGACGACACCCCCTGACTTAACCCTCATATCGGGCAAGAAAAAACCAAAAAACCCACAGTAAGGGAAAAAGGGAAGAAATCTTGGGAAGGACCACGGAGAGAGGGGGCCCCTTCCTGGCCAGCCAGGAGTGCAACAGGTGCCGACCAAGTGGGCAATTATACAATAAATCAAAAAAAACAATAAAGAAAACAGCAACAAGGAAGGAGCAGCAGCAAGCCTCGACGGACGGAGTCAGGGACGATGAACAGTCTCGAGGCTGCAGCAGCAACCAGGATGAGGGGGTGGAGGTGGGATGGAGGTGGAGGAGATGGGTGATGATG